>CAWUHX010000572.1:0-45893 GCA_963922205.1 Romanomermis culicivorax
GGTAGAAATAAGTCGAAATTTTTCCCAAAAAAGGCCAAAAAACATACACTTTTTGGCAAATTTTTTTAATTTTTTTCAAACTGGGGGGGTGGATTGGGGGGGGGAAATGATTTTGGGTACTGGGTTGGCCAAGTTGGGGGGGGGGGCACTGTTTTTTTTTTTCCCCAAATCGTGCTTTTTCGGGAAAAAAAATTCGGAAAGGGGGGAAAAAAAATTTTGGGCTCTTTCCCCATTTGGGGAAGAAAATTTTGGGGATCGGATACAGAAAAGATGCATTTTGGTGCATTTTAGAAGGTCATAATCTCAAAATTTTTCGGCGCTTCGCGCCGATCATAACTTTAATAATCATTATTATGCATTACTAACCCCTGGCGCGGCTTTTAGCATGTCTACTTTCATTTATCATATAATCTATAATAGTTTTCATCATCTTGAACGTATTATCTCATGTTTTCATTGGTAATCTTCAATATTTTATCATGATATTTAATGAAGATTCGCATTTTTTCCTTTTGAGAAAGATCAATACGTCAAGTCTCTAAGCTTTTTGATGCAATTATTTCTTTTCTAACGTAAAATCAATTTAAATGCTTCATGGAAATGTCTTTCGGAAACAAATACTCTGCTTACTCATATATTTTCGACCAAGTATGAGAGTTTACAAATAAATTATACTGGTTTTAAAATTTTTCATGTAAAATTCTAGAAATTTCGACTTTTTGAACACAAAATTCAAATCTACTTCTTGAAATAAACGTTCGGAAAAATTGATTTTCCAGCGTCGCAGAATATCAATACCCAAAAAATTTTTCCGGCGCTTCGCGCCGGGAAGATTAACATCCTTTTCAGGTTCTCACTTTTCAACATAGAGGACTTAACCATCGATTTCTCATGTAATTCAAAGTCATTATGCTTTTGGATAGTTTGCTTGAAAGTTTGTTCCAATGCTTGTAGATCAAACTTTGAACTCGAAAATTTCAATTTTTTCCTCAATTTTGATGAATTAACGGGTCTAAAAACATCAGAAGGCTTGAAAAAGCTCAAAAACACGTAAATAAAGCGTCTGTGAGCATTTTTAAGCGAAAAAAAAAACGACCTTCGGGAAAATGGGGAAAAAAAATTTTGATCCCTTTCCCCATTTGGGG
The DNA here is from genome assembly GCA_963922205.1 of Romanomermis culicivorax. Classification (NCBI taxonomy): domain Eukaryota; kingdom Metazoa; phylum Nematoda; class Enoplea; order Mermithida; family Mermithidae; genus Romanomermis; species Romanomermis culicivorax. Next base: position 1,146 of record CAWUHX010000572.1, read on the forward strand.
AAAAGGCCCGGGGGAAAAAAAAAACGAGTGGGGGGGTGGGGGGGTCCCCCCCCCCCAAGTACAGGTATGAAGAGGTCCGACCAGTTAGTGGTGGGGGGGGGGGGGGGGGGTTAAACCCGAAATTTGGGGGGGGGGAGGGGGGTCGAAAAAGTCGAAATTTTTCCCAAAAAAGGCCTAAAAACATACACTTTTTTGTCAATTTTTTTAATTTTTTTCCAAACTGGGGGAGGGGTGAATTCATAAGCGGAGAAATCATTATTTGTTACAGCGTTGCTACAGTAATAACGAAATAAAAAGTATTCCGGTTAATTACATATATCTCAGCAAAGAAGCAACCAATTCCAGCGTGCGATAGTGAATCTTGCATAATTATCAATTGTCTTCAACATAGCGTTGCGATATTTGAATATCACTCGCATTTTTTCATTTTGACATCATGATTTACTGTAGTCAAAAATTTCAAATTTCGGTATGATAGTTACGATTACGAAACTTTTCAGAGCGGGGTTCTCCCATTTGACGTGAATTAGATTTCGTCTTAATGGACTCTACCATACGAAACTTAGATTTTCTGGTCGGAAAAAGAATGCTGGTTCTGAATCTGCTTTTGTTTTTTCCCGATTCGTAATATTTTTGGAGCTACCTGTTCCGGAATACAAAATATTCAATTAGCACCTGAATCGACGTGGGGGGGTTGAAGTACTGGCCAAGTTGGGGGGTGGTCCCCCCCAACCTTCCCCCCCCCCCAATTACAGGGATGCTATAAGCACTAACTAGAATGACATTTTCTAACTGCGCACTGGAATAATATAACAAATTATAAATAAATTGAAACCGGGCGCGAAGTAAAGTGCCGGGAAATTTTCACTTTTTTTCCATTTTAGAACGCATAAAAATGCATCTCCTAATCAAAAAAGCAGTCAGACCTCAAGTTACACTGTTGCAACCTGGCAGAAAAAATTTAGTTTTCACAGCCCAGAATTTGGTCGCTGTGTGCAAAAAAAGACCCTGAGTCAGCCGTTTTTCTGTCAATTTTAAAATCAATATAATGCCTCATATTTACTGTATCCACCTGTTTCAACTTGCACGAAGACAGTACCATGTTCGTCGTCTACAAAAAATCGCCATCTAAATACGTGCATAAACCTTGAAAATTATGATTCTTGGCATATTCTTTTCTATTTCCATGAATAAACGATTGAAGTATTGTTTCTATTCTCTTGCCAGAGTTTCTCTCAACCTTGTATCCAAATTTTTACTCCATCATCATCTTAATTTTCGTCGTTCTGTTCATTTTACTGATCATTTAAACTTTGATTTTTATGTTCATACCTGATCTGCCAAGCAGTATTAGTCGGAATGACAAACTCTTTATTAAATCAAATTTGGACCTTACGAATTCTAATATTTGACTACTTTATGTCGTACTCAACCATTCACAATATCAGATTTCTGGAAATTACTTTATACATTCCTATGGGGTACCTGAACCTTATCTGTTTCTACCAGTACCTATTATATATTACATTAGCAGTGCTTGTAAACTACGTGACCTTATGCATGCCCTATCAGTACGACTGATGTTTACCTTAGCTAGGCTTAGGTATTACGTGACTTTATCCATGACTTGTTATGACAATGTTTGTGAAATCTAAATTTTCACATTACATTATTTGACCTTAAAGGATTGTTATAAATGTCAAATCGACCTTATTGTGTATATTTGAGCATAACTATCTGTTAATAATCAAAAAAGGAATGCAAACCATGAAATTCAAGTCTTATCAGTTCTTATCTATGACCACTTTACGTCTTACATTACCAGTACATAATTTTTAGATCATCTGACTGCTAGTATCAGATAAGACACTGATAAGGTATGTGATAACTTATGTGATACCTAACTGATGCTTATGTATTACATTACCTTATCTGGTTCCTTAGGAGTAGACTATCAGTACTCTTCACCCTGGGTAATTACCCGCTGGGGTGCATTAATTCCTTTTGGTTTGCCAGGTGGCTTCCATTGTTTTCTGAAAAATGGTGTTATTTCAATTTCAGGTTTTTTTTAATAATTTCTCTGAATCTAACTGTGACAATTTTTGGCTAGAATCAAGGTGCTTTTCTGTGAGGTTAGGATAAATCGTCTGCACAGGTGCGACATTTAACAATTGAGGGAACTCGTCGATTGAACTGATGACTTCGGAATTTTTTACAATATCACAATCTTTACTAACAGTCAATGGAATCATGTCCAAGTCAACTTTTTCGACAACAATCTTCAATAATGTGAATATTATTAAGAGATTCAGTTGTCAGAGATACTTTTTTACCTTCGTTCCAAGAGTTGTAAAGATCTTCCAGTAATTGAAAACGATTTTCATATTCAGACTGACTACACTTACTAGCAAGATCACTAATATGCTTGCTAATTCGCATTAATCTACAATATTTTTCTTGAGCAGAAAGTTTTTTATGACTGATTTCTTTTATTTTTTGACTAGTGACCAACTTTTTTGTTTCTACAGAAATTTCTTTATTGACTATCACAGTTTCTTCACGATTATCATTGTTGATTCCATCAAAATTAGATGAACTAGAATTAGGTGGATTTGAGGAACAGTTGACTAATTCTGCAAGGTGTCTTTTTTGAAAACGAGTTGGAATAAGCTGCAAATTCAAAAGGGATAAAGTGGCAAACTCACGAGCAGCAGAAAAATGTCTGCACGGCAACTGAAAATTACAAAAAGATTCACAAGTACATATCGAAAACTCTGTACCACTAACTTTATGACGACTTGAGCTCGGGAAAACAAACATAAAGTGCATTTTCAACTTTTTCACAATGAACTGAAGCGGATTTTTCAAGATAGTGGTTATATTCTTCCAACAATTGGTTAGCACCGAAATCAGTAAAATACTGGCGAATTTTGGCAGACACTGAATCATTATTTTCTTCAAACATATTGGTTTTGATCTTACATTTACTCAAGTAATGACGATAATCAAAATTGAAGTAGTGTGAGGCACAAAATGTAAACAGGCCTTCGATGCACTTGTCCATCACGTAATATTTCTTAATTACATCTTAGATATGCTTTAATGCGATTTGTGTCGTTCACGACAAAAATTTTCAAATGTTTTCGAAAAACTGATGCCCACATAGAACGACAACTGTACCAATTGGCTGTGAATTTCTCTTTAAAATCTGCAGGAATATGCATATTTTTCAAGAAGCTTTCCCATGTTTGTTCAAACTGATCTTTGGAGCGGGTGAACAGCAAACGTTTCAAAGAGCAAATAACATCAGCTTTCACATTTTTTATGCTGTAATTTTATGATGACAAATGCTTCAATTTCTCCGGCAAGGTTGCAAAAATTTCTTTCTACATATGCTTGACACAACAAAGCTTGTGCATGCTCAAAAATCTGATTGGCACATTTTACACTTTCAAAATCTTTATCCAGCAAAATGGCTTCCGTTTTTTGGATAGAATTGGCATTGGATTCATAAAACTGCTCAAAGCAAGTTTGAACGTGTTCATCAGTTTCTCTACTCAAGAAAGACCAAGCTACGATGCCATTGCCATCAATGATAACAAATATATAAAGTACATAGTTGGAATCATTCAAGTGATAAGTGCCGTCAATTTGCAAAAGCTCTGGAAATGAATCATACCACTTTTGCATAACACCAGATTGGTAAAAAATTACTTCAATTTCTCCATTCTCGCTGCAGACTACTTTTGAGTAAGAATCGGCATCACAACTACTGTGCTTTTTGAGAATATTCAATGATTCTTCAACAGTTGAATTCGAAACAACAGCTGACTTTCTCATTCTATTCCTTAAGTCACATACAGTTGCATTCTTGTTCCATTTTGATCTTATTCTATCTGTAACAAGTTCCTACATCTACTGCTTCTTTCAAATATTCGATAGCATCACCGGGAAGGAATCGATTTTCAGGATATCGAGAGAAAACGAATTGTGATACTTCATGATTGTGCACAAAGCAAAGCAAGCGTCAGTAACAATGAGAACATTTTCTGTTTGACGAAAGCGACAACTGACAAAACTTTGGCAACCTATGCTGAATGTGGACTGATTCTTTCGTATGCCTCGAGTTTTAATTTGACGTCTAATACCCTGCTTACAGTCAAGCTTCCACGGCATTCCCACTGTGTGTTTTACTCTGCCATCCATGTGTTTGATGTCACACAACACAATACATATAACCATCTTTCATTAGAATTTTCTCCAAATCGGCACGTTAATTACTAATAAAATTATAGTTTCTGGTAGCTCTCGAGTAGCTCTATATTCGTATCGTGATAAATTTGAATGAAATTCTGTAGGAAAAGAGTGACCTTTAGATGTGACTGCCAAAAACGTGAAAATTTCACCAGCGCTGAGTGTTGTGGAGCAATTTGACGTATTTGTAAAGCTCGTGTCGTTTGCGAGAAAGATCGGCAAGTTTGATTTGGAAAGATCGTGACGAGACCACCGAAGAGGCGTGGCTACAATGTGAAGAAATTATGAAAGTTTTTTCGTTAGTCTTTGCGTTGTACTGTAGCCGAAAGGTTGTGTTTTTTGGTGTTTGTCTGGAGAGTGTGTGGCGGCTTTGTACATTAGTAAATTGTGAAAAGTCTGTTCTAAGTTGAGTCAAACTATTTGGAAAATAGTTTGAGTGAGCGAGTAAAACTCCTAAGCGGTTAAGAATTTACGGCGCGAGTTTCGGCATCCGAAAACCTTTGGCGACCTGAGCGAAGATCCCTGGATAAAATTGGCACAGCGCTCTCTACGAGCCCGTCAATCTCCTGCGTTCGACTATCGTTGCGTTGATTCCGTAAAACACTCCGAGTGTTTCGTCTACAGCGTTCCGCACGCTCTACTACGTTCCGTAACGTCTCTTCTAAAACGCGCGATAAATCGTCAAGCTACACAGCTAATTTCTCATTTGCGTTCCGTCGTCTACGCTTCTATTTTCTCACGCACGACATAATTTGGTGACCGTACCAGCTCGTCTAAAGGTTGAGGAAACGCCGAAATTTGCGAAAAATCGAAAATCCGAAAAATGGAAGAAAACCGCACGCGTCGCTCTACTGCGCTCGGTTACGAAAAAGGTTTCTACAAGAAACTAGCGAATCCCGATAATCTAGAAATCGAAAATTTCGATTGCGAAAACGCGAATCTACCGCTTCTCTACGAAGCAGATAAGCGTAATTTCGATCTACCGGAAACGTCCGCTCCGTTAAAAACGCGAAAAACCTCGCGATCTCTATCTCCGAAAATCGTCGAAAACCGAAAATTCAACTTTCTAAAACCGAAACCGAAGGATACCGATCCTCGAAAAATCTTCGATAATGACGCGTATATCGACGTAATGCAAAAATGTGATGCCGAAATGATAAATTTTCGTGGCGACGCTACTAACGCGTTAAGCGAAATCGTAACTATCGCGACTCAACAACGAAAACTTCTCGATGAGTTTAAAACCGAAATCGAAGCGATGAGAGCTCAGAAAGAAGAGCTAACGAAACCGAACATCCCCGAAATCGTAAATATCACGAGACCTACGAGCTCTTACGCTCAGTCTCAAAAATCGACAAAACCGAAAACCGTCACTAGCGATCGAAAAAGTCAACTTAGTTTTCGTGGAATAATCGACGATGATGATGATCTGATCATCCCGACACAAACGTTTGACCGCTCTAACGCGCTAAACGCGCTAAACTCTCAGATAAATTTTCCGTCTATCCCGCCTTCTCAGGTGCATAGATCTTTCGCCGATGACGAAACGAGAATTAAGACTATCTGTAAAAAGATAGCGCCGCAAAAACTAGATAATTCGACCCGAAATCAACAAGTTTTGAAATTCTTCATTGCGCTCGAAAACGAGTTCGGCCTTGATGCGTCTGAGTATGTGAAACTTCACACATTGCGTCGCTTGACTTGCGATGGTGCTCTAAACACCATACGAGATGTCCGATCCTACGATGAAGCGAAACAGATTCTGATGTGTATGAATGCACCGAATTGTGACCAAGATACGCTCCAATGCGAGCTCCAGTCTATCGCTCCTTTTGAAACCGAAGATCCGTCAGCTTTCTTAAATCGAATCAGTACCTACGTACATCTACTGTACTATGACAGAAGCCCTCAGTATCGCCATAGAAAAGTTATCACAACTTTTCTTTGGAAAATGCCAGAAATTTACAGAGTCTCGATTGACGCGAGTACTCTAGAAACGATCACCGACTTAGCTATAGCCGTCGCGAAAGTTCAGAAAATCCAGAGAGCGAATAAACAGTCGACTGTCAGAGTAGAACAACCTATACTGGTTAATACACTCGAAAATCGGTCGGAAGAGCAACCAGCTCAATCGCGCTTCAGAGATGATTCGAAACCTCATTTCAGAGATAACTCTCAATCCCGAAACAGAGATGACTCTAGACAGCGAAATAGCGTGAGGTTTCAAGAAAATTCGACTCTAGCGAAAACGAAAGAATTGGAAGAAAGCGTAAAACGAGTCCTAGAAAAGTTCGGAATCCGAGAAAATTCGCAAAACGCTAACAATTTCGAAAATCGAAGATCGCGATTCGATCGCGGAACGAATCCAAACTTTCGGAATAGAGAAAACATTCCTATACGGGATTTCTCTCAAAATCATAACTTTCAACGAAATCAGTCACGTGAACGACCGGTAAAGTATTGCACCTATCATGGTCAATGTAAGCACGACAGCTCCGAATGCTATCAATTGAAACCACAGGCTTCTCAGCCTCGGCAACAGCAACCGAATCATCAATGGCAAAATAACCATAATTGGCGTCCTCGTTTTCAACAAAATACGCGTAACTACACGCTCAATCAGAATCAAAATTTTGACCGAAATAACCGATTTTTCAATCGCGATAATCGAAACTATCAGAGAGATGTTGCAAACATTTCTCTCTGCGATTCCGAATCCCGACAGGAAAAGATAATCGAGAAGCACTACTACTATCCGATGAACAACTCACAGTCTGTACAGACTCAGCTAACTTCTCCGAAATCTTCGCAACAAGTTTTGCCATCAGAAACCAAAACGGTGTCCAACTCACCTACAACTTTCGTTCCGATGAAACCGACGACTGGTACAGCTAATATGCTCGAACCGACAGAAGCTTCTAAAGCTACAAACTTCTTCGTCGCTCCCGGAATCACTGATTTCACAATCGAAAAACCTACTGAACCGTGGATCGCGAGATCTAGCGTGTGTCGAATCGAAGAATGTTCGCAAAAAGACATCAAACTGCTGAGCTTGTACGCTCCTACACGTGCTTTTCATATCGATGCTGAAATCGGAAAAACCAAAACGAAAGCGTTAATCGATACCGGTGCTCAGTGTTCAGTCATTTCCTCATGTCTAGCTCAACGCTCTTTGGGGATTGACTATGATACTTTGGAAACATCCGCGCAGATAAAAGTAGCTGACGGTGCTATTGTCGATGCCAGAGGTCCGATAATCTTCAAAATCAGTTCATCTTTTGGAACGCATCTAGTACGATGCTGGATACTACCTACTACAGGAGAGCAATGCCTCCTAGGAACCGATTTCCTAGTGCATCCAAGCGTTCGAGCCGTAATAAACTTTCGCGAAAATTTCATCAGAATCGGAGACGTTCAACAAGAACTAAACCTAGTTTTAAAACCGATCGAAAAAGCGCCCTACGATGAAGTATTTTCAAATACTTCTACGGGACATAGTCAAACGCAAATCGTAAAAATCGACAGATCGCTACCGATTTTGAATATCTCGTCATGCTAAGTAGAACCGAATTGTCAAACCTGGGTTAACGGAAAAGTCTTTCCTTTCACAAACGAAAGCTTCAAAAGCGTCATAGTTCAACCCGTGAACTTCGGAAAAGAAAACTGTGAATATCCGATCGAACTAGCGATAATCAACATAACGGAAGGCAAATGTCCACTATTATTCGTCAATAATAGTGCGAACGGCATCCATCTAGAACCTAACCAGCTCATCGCTGAGGTTAAATTCAAACTCGAAGAATCAAAAATGACCGTCGCGTCGCTAAGCGATCATGAAGAAGACTATGAGCCAGCGACGTTGGTTAAAGATCAGTCAGCTATGTCGGAACAAGACAAACTTCAACTCGCTCTCGAAAAAATGACCGAAAAGTCGAATATCGACGATGAAGATAGAAAAATCGCTATCGAAGTCTTCAAGCAGTATCGCGATGTTTTCAGTCTCCCTGGAGATCAGCCTACTCTCACACACGAGTTAACGGTCTCTATAGACACCGGTGATGCAAAACCAGTCGCGAAACACTACTATCGTGCCCCGATTGAGCAAAGACCAATGGTTCGTCAGAAAATTCAAGAAATGCTGGAAAAAGGCCTCATCGAACCTTCGCGATCACCGTGGGCTGCGCCTATGTTTCTGGTAACAAAAAAAGATGGAAGTTGGCGACCCGTAGTCGATTATAGAGGTATAAATGAAGTTACTCCTAGCGATAAGTTTCCGATCCCGAGAATCGATGACTATCTAGATGCTCTAGGCAACGCAAGATTTTTCTCAACTCTAGACTTGAAAGCAGGGTACTGGCAAATCCCTTTAGACATCGCTTCACGCGATAAAACTACTTTCGTCAGTCAAGAAGGCTTGTTTCGTTTCAAAGTTCTACCTTTCGGTTTGAAAAACGCTCCCGCTGAATTTCAAAGACTAATGGAACGGATCCTGCATCCATACATCTGGAAAATCTGTTTGGTCTATATCGACGATATCATAGTCTTTTCGCAAACGTATAACGATCATCTAGCACATATCCAACTGATCTTTGATGCTCTTCGTGACGCGAATCTAACGCTAAGACCAGATAAATGCGATTTTGTACCGAAACAAGTAAAGTTTCTTGGTCATTTGCTAAGCGAAAATGGAATCTCGCCTGATCCCGAAAAGGTCTCCGCGATCGTAAACTATGAAATGCCAAAAACGGTCAAAGATCTTCAAAGTTTTTTGGGCCTTGTCCAATGGTGTAGACGATTCATACCGAATCTTGCCACTCTCTCGCGACCGCTCTATCAACTACTACGAAAAAACGCCAAATATGAGATAAGCGAAGAACATCGTACAGCTTTTAACGAGATTAAAACATCTCTAACCTCAACTCCTTTCTTGCGATATCCTGTCTATAACGACGAAAAATCGAAATTCATCATTCAAACTGATGCTAGCACAACTGCTATTGGTGCGATTTTGTATCAAGAAAACGAAACTGATCAATGGGTCATCGCGTATAATAGTAGAGTTCTGTCTGACGTAGAAACCCGCTACAGTACGACTGAGCGCGAATGTCTCGCAATCGTAGAAGCTTTTCGGTGGTACAGACACTATGTCTATGGACAAAAAGTAACGGTCAGAACTGATCATAAGCCCTTGCAGTGGATCAAAGAAGAAAAACATCGAAACTCGCGTCTTCAGAACTTCGCTATAAAGCTTCAAGACTATGACTATCGCGTTGAATATGTAAAAGGCAAAGAAAACGCTTGCGCTGATTTTTTGTCTCGAAATGAACCTCGCGCTAAAGTAAAGTCAAAGACTAGCGAAGAAGTAACGAATGAAATATTCAGACCGACGTTTTGCGAAGGAAAAAAGACTGTCGCTGCGGCCATAACAAGGTCAATGACGAAAAAAGAAGAAAGAAATAAAGTGCCGAAGTTCAAAGAAGATTTCCAACAGCCTGAGAAACGGCTAATAACTATAGAATCGCCGGAAGAAATCAAAGAAGCTCAAAGAAAAGACCCGTACATTGCGAAGTTGATAAAAGTCTTAGAACAGAAGCAAATCTCTACGATTTCATCTGCTTTCCATACTGAAAACGAAATAGTGTACCGAACATCAAAACAAGCTAACACAGCTTCCGCGATAGTAGTTCCGACTACTCTGATTGAAAGTGTTTTGTATCAATTTCATGGTGCAAAGATTTTGAGCCATCAAGGTCATAGACGCACTACAGCAATGATTCGTCAGCATTTCTGGTGGCCGAAAATGGAAGAATCGATAATAAAGTGGATCAAAACGTGTAAAACATGTCAACAAACAACTTCTCAGTTGCCGAAACCACCTCCGTTAATGCCGATACAACCAAAATATCCATTTGAAATAGTCGCAACCGACATAGTAAATATATCCCCTTTGGGTGAGAAAAGATCATACGTCATCGTATTTCAAGACTACTTCACTAAATGGGTAAGCGCTCATTTGATTCCGGATCAAAAAGCAGCCACTATAGTCGAAAGTTTCGTAAACAATGTAGTTTTGGTTCATGGCAGCCCGAAACATCTTCTATCAGATCAGGGTTCAGGATTCACTTCAAACTTGATGAAAGACATCGCGAAACTACTAAAAGTTCAGAAAATCAATACCACTGCGTATCACCCGCAATGTAATGGAATGGTAGAAAGATTCAATCAAACGTTGATTTCGCAACTCAAAAAATTCACCGCCGAAGACCCCGATAATTGGGAACGATATCTACCTTTCCCGACTTTCGCCTATAACGCTGTTCCTCACACAGCTACTCACTTTTCTCCGTTTCGACTTTTGCGAGGGTATGAACCCAGAATCGCTATAGATTTCGACTGCGCTAAAAGTCTAACGTTACCACTAAACTACGATGCGTATCAGTCTATCTTCACGCAAGCGCAACTAACGCTATATAACGAAGTTTCCGAAAACTTAAAAAACGCGTCCGAATCGCATAAACGATACTTCGATAAAAAAGCGAAAGACCAAAAATACGATCTAAACGATCTCATACTGTTGCTTAACAACAAAAAAGCAACTAAAATCGACAAAGACTATATCGGACCCTTCGTAGTGGTCGGAAACTCCGAAATTTCGAAAAACGTCATAACTATCGATAGTTTAGATTGTCCCGGACAATCTCAGAAAGTCTCACTTTCTCGCGTAAAGCCATACATGCCTCGCACGGCATCGGCAATCTTAGAAACGGAAGACAACGGTCCTCCAAAAATTTGTAAACATTAAAATTAATATTTTTGATATATTTTAACTAACACTAATTTTTAATTTTGATAAATAAAGTCTAACTATTTAATATTTTTGAGCAAAGCGATGAGTACAAATTTTCGAATATTTAAAAACGCGCAAAACGCGCTCATACAGATTCTATGTGGAATGAATGAAAGGAATGCGTGTGATATTATTATGTGATTTTGTACTTATTCACGACCATTTCGAATAAATTGACCTTCCATAAGTAGTTGCGCAGAAGAGAGATTGAACAGAAAGCGCGCGCTGTAGGAAAATCTTCCTCTGGTCCCACCCAATCTGAACTTTACACTTTTCGCCATGTGCATGAAAATTTAAATTCGTGGTTTAACAACTTTCCACTTTACACCTTCATTTTTATAGCAAGAAAGTTTGGCTTAAATTTTTCATTTCGCAAAATTGAAACGATAAAGAACGGTCGCATCGAATTTGAAATTCTTCAAGATCAAAGTTGAAAGATAAAAGCGATGACTAGTGAATCGGAGGCGACGACGTCGCAAGAATCGGCGATATCAACGTCGCTTATAAATCCGCCGCCGATATTTCGAAAAGCTTTCAACAATCAAGACCGATACGTGGCGTATCAGAAAAAGCAATACCGTCAAGACGACAGATTTTTCTTTGCTGATGGTAAGTTCTGCACTGCCATATAGACTAAAGTCTTTAAAAAAAGAAACTCCGGGTTTCACTTCCCCTGGGAAGAGTAAAGTATCGATCCGTCGGTAAGAAAATGGGAGTCGCGGTAACTTCGCTAGAAGATTTGCACGCCGCGATTCGAATGAGTGACGTTTCCATGCGAAACTACATCTCATAGACATTAATCGAAATTTTATGATATTTTTTAGAATACAATATCAAAAGAATGATCCGAATCACGGAATTCGAACGTTGGTTCGAGACGGTATATGCGAGACCGCTCAACGTGCTACGCGACCCTCAATACGTTGAGAGCGGACAATTGAAAGGCGCCCTATCGGCATACGCGAAACCGAACTTCCGCGGCCATGTGCTAGTCGGATTTGACGTCGAAAAGATCTCGACTACTCAACTGTACATACACAAGAAAACGAAGATGAATATAGTGAACCAGAACGCGACCCACGTCGCTCGGTTCGTCCAGCTGGGTTTTCCCACTGGATACACTATAATGTTCGACGCCTTAGCGGCGACACCCGAGGACTGGACGGCTTTCTACGAGTTCGTGTCGGCCCCTAAAACGATCGTAATCGGATTCGATCAAGCCGACGATTGGAAATGTCTCAAAGACATGCACGGACGAGAATTTTACTCATCCGACGCTCGAAAAACGCACTCTACAGTGCTCGCGCCTAGTATACTGGTCGACGTCCAGATTATACTAGAAAATATCGAACGCTCACCCGAAAAGTGGGAGAGAGCTCGTCTGATCGGTTTGTGCCCCGAAAATAAAAAATTGAAAGGAATCGTCGCCGACGCGTTCGCGCTAGACGTAGAACGCTACACGTTGTATTTTCCGCAAGCGAACGATCGCATCGCCCAAGCAGGCAAACCCGACGATCAAGTTTTGACGTACTCGATTCTAGATGCGTACTATCCGATACTTATGTTTTTGGCGTACGGGCGCTACGGCTTCGTAGACAGCGTCTACGACAGCATGCAAATCTTCCCGCATGATTTCTTGCCGCCCGAATACATCCACATCGCTGCGCAAAACTTGTACGATAACACCAATATCGATCGCGAAGGCGACGAAAAGGGCGCTTTCGGTGTCGTAGATCCGACGCTCTCGAAGAGTATGCTGCATGCGATCATGCGCGACGAAATCTTGGCGTTAAATCGAATCGTATACTACGACTATAACGTTCCGAACATGCGATACTGTACGTATAATCACGTAAACGTGGAGCACTCCACTAAACCGCTCGGATTGAAAATGCATCCGACAAAACTACCGACGATAAAAGGTAGCAAAAACAACACGTCTTCGTTGACCGACGACGGAAAGATTGAACCATATGACGACGCCGCTGAATGCGCGAAAGTAATTGAGCGAGCTTTACGCTCCAATGACGTAGTAAGCATCCATCACGCAGTCGGCGCACCTATGTCTTTGCTATTTCTTTCCGAAATAGACCAAAACATGGTGACAAGTGATGACGCGAAACAAATAAACTTCGAATTAATTGTAAACGATCCGTTCACCACCTACGGCCCTCCAGAAACGTGGCCTATCTACAAAATAAAATGCGACCATCAGATCGCCGAAAAGCCGGCTCTAACGCCGCTCTACTCGGTTCCGAACCATCATCAATGGATGAATGCTGTTCGCGGAACTATGCCGCTAGTCGCTCACGTCTGCTCCCCACACTCCGAAATGGAACTGCGAGCAATCCTCAAAAATGAGATCTCGAAACTGTTATCGAAAAGTGACAGTATCGACATAGATCTTATTTGCGAGCAAAATTGGGTGAAACGAGACGGCACGTTTGAATTCGAACTAATGGAATGGACCAGTCGCTTGCCCTACAACGAAAAGAATCGCAGCGACAGCAAACGACCGATATATGCGAATCGATATTTTATGCGACAGATCATATTCAAAAACGACTGTTTTCCAGTCTCTAACGAAACAGATCTTGTAACGAAAAAGAAGTATAGGGAAAACCCCTATTACTACTTTTCTTACAATTCGCCGATTTTAATGTTGAGAAAATGCGAGCAACTCATTTGCTTTCCGCCGAGTCATACTTTAACAATGAGTTCGAACTTGCCCGTAATACCGACCGCCATATTGTCGGGAGAAAGTCCCACAAAAACGCCTACACAGGCTCCTACACAATCCACCGCGGAAACCGAATTCGATGCGGAAACGGCGATGGCCGTCGATTCGTTGCTCAAACAAACCGCCGAAGAATCGTTCGCGGTAAAAACAGAACTACCGTCCGAATCCGACGTCATACAACTCGAAAGCGAAGAAGAAGACGTATCCACAGCTGATACTACTGCACCTGTAACGACGATTAAAACAACGTCCTCGTTCACTCCATTATCCAAAAACTTGTCGAGCAGTACATTCGAATTGGAAACGGAGGAGATAAAGAAACGAAACATACAAGAGGTAGCCGCGTTGGTGAAAACCTCATCGATGTACGATGTTTCGCGTATGGAAGAGGAAGAAGAAGACGAATCGAAAATGGTACCTCCAAAAATCATACCTACACGATATCGGATACCGAAGAAAAACGAGGAAGACACCTCTACCCCAATAAGTACCGAAACCGCCACTCCAGTTTTGGAGGTGAAAGACGACCGATTGTGCGATGAACACGGCGTACCTATTCGCAACGTCAGAGCGTATCAATTTTCACTGTTTCGCAGATGAAACGCCATCGATAAACAGCTGCGCACAATACAGGATTATCTGGACACGCATCCAGAAGATCCTAATTACGTGCCCCCATCCAAAAAACGCCGCGAATCACGAGAAGACACTCGTAGTAGAGAACGAAAACAAACCGAATCACGGTCACGAGAACGACCCTCGCGGTCTACTGCTCGCAAAGAAAGCGACGATTATGACAGTCGAAAATATCGGCATGGTGAATACGCGTCGAACGAGCGTCCTAGAAAATTTCACCGAGACCGCGATTATAGACAAGAACATCCTAGCGAATCGAAAGATCGACAAAAAAGAATCGAATGGGCTAGCGCCTTGAAACGCGATCAATTGAAAAAAGAACAGTTAGAGAGCCAACAGCCTCCGACGGCTGGCTCCGAACCAATGATCGAGGAACCAACAACGTCGCAACAAGCGGAGGCGGCTAGCGAACAACAAAAGTCGCAAAGAACCGTTCGAGAATACAAAGTTGCGCATCGACGACACGGTAGACAGCGTACACCGCCGGAAGAACGGTACCCTAGCGTACCTACAGCACCTATTACGGCTCAAATCCAACCGAGAACGACCGATGACGTAATTATCATTAATTACTTCAATCGTGCTCATTTGGATTTTGATCCCGTAATTCTACGTCAAGCCACCGCGGCTTCGCAACAGATAGCGCAGGACTTTCCTGACTATTTTCAAGCGCGATATTTGCGACGAGATCCGCATTGCACAGAAGAACTCACTGCAGTTCTTCTGAGTTGGATGTGCGATTACTATAAGTACTACGGCGCTGAAAACGCAATCGTAATAACGCAGCTCACGCTGTTCCTCTTCCACGCCAGGCAAGCCTACGACTACAAAACTACCGATAATTCGTACTCCATGGCTCTACGCTACATCTTGCAATGTCTCACCGACACGCGAGCCCCGAACTATCCGGCAACTGAAGAAAGAAAGAGTATCATTCGAGACATACATCGCGAGTATCAAATCGAAATGGACAAGCGAGCCGAAGAAAAGAAAAAGAGGGACGCCCAAGCCATGGCAAAAGCGGCCGTACCGCCAAAATACCAAATGACACCGGCTCCGATCATCACTATGGCAACGACAGCGACAACTCAACCGTCGATGGTTGGAGTGCGAACCTCACTTGGAGCCGCGCAGCGAGCTTTGGCCCCGCGAGCACCGACCACGAGCCAATCGATACAGATGCCCCAGCCGGGTATCCTGAAAGCGGGCAAAACCCCGGTCAAAGTTTTGCCTAAAGGTCGCGGATTTCCGCCGAAATGAGTCGAAAGGGATAAGTATCACGATGCTAACGCATCTCATTTCCTTTTACTAGTTTATTCTTTTTCCACTAGAATCTTTTCTTTGAAATCTCTAAAAATTTTTAAATTCTCGGTGCTAAATACTAGTTTTCATTTGCTCATCACTTTGTGCCGTAACATTTTTTGTGATAACATCGTTTAAATTTTCTTTGTTTGTGTAGTATGTGCCGCAGAGTAGAGAAACGAACAAATCGTCGAAAGAAAACTTGCCCAAAACGAGCTAAACGCTCTCATTCGATCAATACGCAAAATCACCACGACACGTCGAAATCGCTTGAGGCGATTTAGATCGAAAGGGGGAGGAGTGTTGTGGAGCAATTTGACGTATTTGTAAAGCTCGTGTCGTTTGCGAGAAAGATCGGCAAGTTTGATTTGGAAAGATCGTGACGAGACCACCGAAGAGGCGTGGCTACAATGTGAAGAAATTATGAAAGTTTTTTCGTTAGTCTTTGCGTTGTACTGTAGCCGAAAGGTTGTGTTTTTTGGTGTTTGTCTGGAGAGTGTGTGGCGGCTTTGTACATTAGTAAATTGTGAAAAGTCTGTTCTAAGTTGAGTCAAACTATTTGGAAAATAGTTTGAGTGAGCGAGTAAAACTCCTAAGCGGTTAAGAATTTACGGCGCGAGTTTCGGCATCCGAAAACCTTTGGCGACCTGAGCGAAGATCCCTGGATAAATTGACATAGCGCTCTCTACGAGCCCGTCAATCTCCTGCGTTCGACTATCGTTGCGTTGATTTCGTAAAACACTCCGAGTGTTTCGTCTACAGCGTTCCGCACGCTCTACTACGTTCCGTAACGTCTCTTCTAAAACGCGCGATAAATCGCGTTTGTAAACGCGCGATAAATCGTATTTGTAAAGCTCGTGTCGTTTGCGAGAAAGATCGGCAAGTTTGATTTGGAAAGATCGTGACGAGACCACCGAAGAGGCGTGGCTACAATGTGAAGAAATTATGAAAGTTTTTTCGTTAGTCTTTGCGTTGTACTGTAGCCGAAAGGTTGTGTTTTTTGGTGTTTGTCTGGAGAGTGTGTGGCGGCTTTGTACATTAGTAAATTGTGAAAAGTCTGTTCTAAGTTGAGTCAAACTATTTGGAAAATAGTTTGAGTGAGCGAGTAAAACTCCTAAGCGGTTAAGAATTTACGGCGCGAGTTTCGGCATCCGAAAACCTTTGGCGACCTGAGCGAAGATCCCTGGATAAATTGACACAGCGCTCTCTACGAGCCCGTCAATCTCCTGCGTTCGACTATCGTTGCGTTGATTTCGTAAAACACTCCGAGTGTTTCGTCTACAGCGTTCCGCACGCTCTACTACGTTCCGTAACGTCTCTTCTAAAACGCGCGATAAATCGTCAAGCTACATAGCTTTGCGTCGTCATCTACACGTCTTTCTTATTCTCACGCACGACATTCGCGTTACACAGTGAATGGAATTCGAACCTTCGACGAAGGTGCTACCTTCGTTTCAAGTTTTGTTGTGCAACCGCAAGGTTGCAGCGAAGGTCGAACCTACCTGCGAAGGTCGTAACTTCGTGGAAGGTAACAGTTGTGCAACCGGGCCCAGATCTCTTTTATCCATAGTTGCTCTACCAGAGATTAAGCAGAAAAGGAGCTCAGAATTCTCGGATTATGGAGCTAAGAGTTGATCCCTAGTTTATCACGAGATTATTTTGGACTCGTTGTTTAGTCATAACTTCCTTTCTTCTGTCTTCTATTCTATCTTGTTCGCGCCCTCCCCCTTTACGTCCTCTCTCAAAGAAAAAAGTTTAAACGAACAAATAAAAAATACAAATGAAAAATACATTATGAGAAATGAGGTAAACAAAGAAAGAAGTATAAAAAGAAAGTGTGAATGGAAACTGTCGGAAAATCGAAATGATCGGATGACTGACCCACAGTATAATCTTAGCCGTACATGATTATATTTTTAGACGGCTAAGTGGATCAAAATGATAAGTTCTTTTCCAGGAGAGAAAATTTTCATTTATGGGTAATTTTTTTGAAAAAATGGGTCTTCGATGAAGCTGTGATCAAACTCGAACGCAAAGTCACGTAGAAGAATGAGTGCATTAAGTAAATCTAGTAATTTTTTGTCCAATGTAAAATTCACCGGTATAATACTGATCTTATTGACGCGTATGTTGTTAGTGTCTGCTCGAAATGCAACTTGATTTTGCATTTCGAGATCCCGAAAATGGTGAGGAAATTGGGCCTAATCCTTCACGATAAACACGTATTTGGCTTTGTTCCTTTTTCTGCACTTCGACTCAGACGTTTGCCTTCACGGCAGCTCTCGGTTGAGAGGTCACAAGTTATGTCAGGATTTGAAGTCACCTGTTTCCACGAACCGTAACACGACCAGCTGGATTTCCCAAATTACGACAAATCGTACATTCAAAACTTTACTTCTACGCCATCGGCTAATCGCTTTGCATGCTTTTTCTTATACAAATAGAAACAATCAATGAGTGACCCTACTTCGCACACTAGCAGCGATATTTGACCTCGTAAGGACAAGATAAAATTTGGCTCTCCAAAATCACCCACATTTCAGAGATCAGTTTTCGAAATTCTGAGAATTACGAGTTTGCATGCAAAAATGCAATGTTCCTTTTTGAAACTATGTGCTTTCTTCATTGGAAAACTGTTTCTATATTGTACATGAGCAAATTTACGTACATTGTAATGATAAATACTCGTAAATGCATATTTTTTAACCATAAATAAAAAATGAATTTGAGTCAATTTTGATCTAAAACATATGACGCCAAGTTAGGACATGAAATGGACGCCAACACGAAACTAATACGCCGAGTTACGGACGTCAGGTTAGGATGGACGCCAAGTTCGGACATAATCCTGTTTCGGAGTTTTTTTGTTGATTTTTATGCACGTTTCGTGTGAAAAACGTGCCTGCGGAGCTTTTTTTTGTTTTCGCTTATCCTCCCTCGATGGGAAGTCCAAGGATCACATTGGAAATTTTTAGCCGTGCATATCGGCTTTCACATTATGTGAAAATTGCGTACCAAATTGAACCTACCTTCTTTATTTTGCAGCCTCAATCACTTCAAATTAAATCGGCTATACATAGTTCATCGGTTTAAAGTTCTTTCATGGACCATTGCGTATCATTTCAAAATGGCTCGCGCGATATGTATGTACATAATTGGTACGTCTTGTACACTACCAGGCGAAACTAACCGTCTACGCCGGTCGCGTCCGGGACGCACTCAGCACACTATACCGACAATAAAATTGACAGGCCATGTGCTTGTGTCACACAAAGCCAAAAAATTTTGCTGATGTTTCCTTCTTACCTCCCTATAGAAAGCACACATTATTTACCAGATATAAACGAAAGGCCAATTGTTGTCATACTGTAGGTCAAAACAAAGTGCATATCCACTACACATTATGAAAAAACCATGATTGACAGTTATTGCATGAATGAAAGAAAGATGAAAGTATTCTTTGTGCTGCCGAAAAAGACGCGTTCCGGACGCGAATTTTTGAGGGTTTGTTTCGCCTGGTAGTGTAGGTCAAAATATCATAATATATCAATCCTATAATGTCTACAGTATTCATTTTTAAATGACAGATGCAGCGAAAATTCTATTTAAGTGGCGGCATTCTTATTGAAAGCATTAAATTTTAGATGCTTTCCTTCATAATTGAAGGTCTTTCCAACGGTTCTGATCGCAGGGGCAATTTTGTAATGAGTTTCGTTTATGTGATTGGATCAGAAAACATTCAAAACGCCGGTTCCCAGAATGTTTCGCAACAGAGAAACTTTAGTTTCGAAAATATGGCTTGGACGGGAAAATTATAATGCACTAGATCCATATAAATCCTCTGTGTTTTCAACAATCCATATTAAACAGACGATTATCACGTGTCTTCCAGTTCGAAATAAACGTAAAACTATTACAATGTTTTCGTAATATCAAGGTTTTAGATCACGTTGCTTATCCAATTTTTCCTCCAAAATATTTAAAAATTCGTTGATATCGTCATCCGCCTCATTTTTCGGCTGATCGTTTTTCAGTTTGAAGTTGCTTTTACTGAATAATTGTAACAGAGTCGGATCTTTCAAAATTTTGTCTAGTGTTGACGCGAAACGGCTTATCGTTTGTTTTTTCGACAGTAAAACGTTCAAATTATCGTTATTCTCGTCTTGATTTCGAGCTACACTCTTCAGCAAATTCTCGAAAAAATTGACAGCCGAATAAGACGAAGACAACGGCGAAGAGAAAATGTTCACGTGACCATCTATCACTTTATTTTTTTTCCTTCCGTCGGGTGCGGCTAATAATGATTGTTGTCGCGGTGAACATAATTTAACGCCGAGTTTCCGTTTCGAATCAGCGGAAAAATTATTCGTCAGCCACGTTTTCAAAATGGAATCTGAAAAGAAAATCGCAGTCTAAAATATAAACTTTACACATAAGTAAAACACTCGTTCAAAAAAGCTACACTCTTAAAAACAATGGGTTACAGATACATTTATATCTACTCTGTCAGATTTATAAGAGAAAACGTTTGTCCTAACAAGAAGGTATATTTTTTTGTAATCTACCACCAAATTTTGGTTCGTTTGTACTCAAGGACGATTCATTACGTGAAGTATAAAAAAACGTGACCGAAGCTATATTTATCATGACGGCTGACTAATACACGAATAGAGAAAGTTCATACCTATTAGATAATCAACAAAGTTTCATAAGTGGAACGCAGCCTGGAAGTGCATAGGGACAGCCGAGATATAGGACGGGTCATAGCTTGCATAAAACTTGGGGAGGTAAGTCATTGAAGAAAGAAAGTTTGGAATTTTCACCTCAAATTCGGAACAAAGATTCAAAAAAGAGTGGTCCACAAACCGTCGTAAATGCACCTTTTGGCTATTCAAAAATGATCACTTTCTACCAATCTCAAAGCATGGCGGTCTATCACGCTAGCCCTAGCCATTTGATTGGCACTGATTAGTCAACATATGGCTAGCAATACGGTCGAAGATTTCGGGGAGGGATTCCTATGACATCTCACAATTACGTGTATGCTTTGGTTGCAAGGCTATTGTTACTCTCGTACTAATCAATTCAGATAATCTGCTAGAAGTTGGTAAGATTTTCACTCAAACCTTGTTACGTTGAAAAGGTTGTGTTTAGTATAAATTATTCCAAATGAAAGGTTGACAAAAACAAGTATAATTGTTTTCAAGATGGTTTGCAAGAATTTTGCTGTTGAACTTTTAACACATAACTGAAATGGTTTGGTGAATTTCGCAAATTTACAACTTTATATGATGTGGCATTTGACACGTTAAATTTTTTTGGTAAAACAGGCTATAAGACATGAATATTTCCATGCTCGTGATTTACTTCTGATCATGAATTAAAAATTTGTCGAATTTTTCGAGTCAGGATCGGCAATTTCAGGGGAGGGACGGAAGCAGTGAGACGAATTCACAACAATTTCTCTACATTCTAAATTTTTATGGTGTGTGATTGAACTTACTTTCAGTCATGAAAACTACCAAAACAAACACCCAAATTTGTCATAAAACTATGAACCGTCAGTTTATTAAAGAAAATCAATCTTTGACAAGAGTTGATCCGTGAGTCATAAGTTCCACTTTTTAAATAGAACGTACACGAATTAAAACATTGATTTATCGCTATAATTAGTCGTTTACGAATAAATTACTATTTTCTGAATAAGAAAAAATATAATAACAACAGGGTTTGGACTCATACATGCACATGGAGAGTGTAGGAAGTAGCAGGGCCGTGCGCAGGATTTTTTCATGCGGGGGGCGGACTAAATTTTGTTTACTGAATAGCCCTTGAAAATGTTGATTTTACTCGATACACTGTGTGCATGCTGCCTCAACGGGGGGGGGGGCGCCCCCCGCCCCTTGTGCACGACCCTGGGAAGTAGTAAACCTTTCCACATGGAACTCTATCCTATGTTTGACACAAAAACTCGATCAGATATTCATACCCCAACTATTAGAACGTCACAAGAGATGGTCGAAAAATCACCATAACGGCCAAAATCGACTTTTTGTAGAGAGAATTTAAATACCTAACATTAAACCCTCTAGATTATTTCCACTTCTTTCATTTCCGACTCCTTTTCCCACTTCTTAGATTTTTACCATGCACCTCTGACTTCTGAATTCTAAAACTTTGACGAAATTTACTAGGATTTTTAGCTGCAGCACCGATGCGAACCAAAACGGTATTCTCGACGCCTTTCGACATCAGCTCCATTAAACGTTCCCCTTGCTTCCTATATAAAAACACGGACGGAATAAAAACGTCAACCGATCCGTCACCCGACATAGCGAATGACGGCGAAGTCGCGTTAAAATCCGTGTCAGGCGTATGATCTAACAGTGAAAATAAGAAAATATGAATATTAAATGCCGAAAAATATTTCAAAATTTGATTAACTTACCAAAAATAATAGCACCGCCAGCGCCCGCATTTTGCGCGCGACGTACTTTTTCAATGAACATACAATCGCTACGCTCCATAAGGACGATTGTATTTTGATCGATCAATTTTTCATTTTTCAATTCTGTGCATCCCCTAATCGGATCAGCGAGAAGCAGTCGACCAATAACCTAGACATACAGAGCAAATTTTTAAAACTGGAAGATAGCAAATATGCGAAAAACTTTCAAGAATAATGTTGTCGCTTTATAATTCTACTTTCAGTCAGAAATATAAAATAAGCTAGCTTTTTATATCATTCATTCCAGGGATAATTTGAATGAGGATAGAATGTAAACTTGGTTTTTATCATAGAAAAAGCAACTTGAAAATAAACATTCTTTTTCCAATCCCAACTAGAAGTGACTTTTTTTATAAACTAATGAGGCCGTTTTTCTAAAGGAACGATGACATTTTTCGCAGCATAGAAAACTAACAACAGAACGAGAAAGTCGAACTTGCGAGTAATTTCGAGACTTGAGTAGAAACTAATGCAAAAAAAAGATACCTCTGCGAGACAAAATCAACAACAAATATCAGTACTCATTAATCCTTATTAGCAGACATGCACGGCAATAATTTTCAAGGGGAGAGGATCCTCGGACTTTTTACCGAGGGGGCGTGGGTGGGCGAGCAAAAAAAACAAAAAAAAAGTTCCGCAGGCATGTTTTTCATACAAAATATGCATGAAAATCATCAAAAAAGCTGTTTAGGAAAAAGTTCATGAGGGTGAGTGATGATTTTTTTCGGGCCAGGGGGTGTCTAGGATCTCAGGAAGGAGGATTTATCCCCTACCCCTCTATTTGCATGTACGCATATTACTCATTATGTTATTTATCATTGTGAAGCTTGTTTTTCACAAATGCATTCGTGTTTTCTTTCTCTCACACTGATTTGGAAATAAATTCGCCCTGCACAAAAGTTATGCTAAGATTATTAATGTCACTGGAAATTTCGAACATTTTCAGATTTCAGACTTATAAGAACGCTTCCTGTTAAGGAAATTCTGAAATAGATTCTTGTCTGACTCCAAATATTCTAAATAATTGCCGGTGCGAGCTAAATTTCTGTCTCGTACAAACCAATAAATTACTGCGTGATTATTTCCAACCTCTGGTTTTAAGCAGTGCCGGGTAATGAGCTAAATATCTGAATGCATTATATCTAAATTTCGTTTATCATTTATTGTTGGCTGTGAAATGTTCTTTGTTGCTTGAAATGTCAATTTCTAGCCAGCTGATTGAAAACATCTGCGCGTGAGCAGATTGTCCAAATCTGGCTCCAGCTCCGCGAAGAAGGTCAAAAAAAATTAGTTAGCGAACAACATAAGGTAGGCATGGGGAATATTATGCACATCAGAGATTTCCAAAAACATTTAATACGTAGATTGATTTACTGGTTTTAAATTCAAGTTGCCTGCTACATAATTAGTGCAGTTTTGTCTGTATTTATGGCAAACAGTTGATTTAAAAGTAAAAATGTGACTTTCTAGTTGGTTGACAGCATTATGGCAGACAATCTATTCAATAGGGGCGTATGAGAGAGGTATTACCCCTATCCAAAGTCCAAAATCTTGATCGTGTCTAATTTTGAAAAAAAATTACGTGTTTAGTGGACTTTCGACAACAATAGCCCCACAAATTTCAACTATACCCCTGCGTGAAAATCTAACTTTGGGGACATCTGGTTGCAGACCCTAAGCGAATGAGATGACATGCCAAAAGCACGGATTTACCCCTCCAGAATTACATATTATGTGCCGTTACCTCTAAGTCTCGTCTCTTTTAACTTCCCGTTACTTCTAATAATATTCCGTTACTTCTACTAACGCTCATTACGTCTAATGCAATAGAATTGCACTCTTATGTCATGTGAGAGAGCTAAAAACTCGAAAAACACGGCTGCATAATACGATTCCCAGTACTCCCGTAGCATAAAACGGCATGTGGACTCGTGTCGTGACATTGTGCGAGTTGAGTCATAGTTAATTTGCGATTCTCCAATCGTTCTTGCTTATGAGAATCCTATGTGGGAGATTTCGTGAAACAAGTTATTTAAAACTAGTTTAAAACTAGAAAAGAAATAAAAAAAGGGAGCAAACACAAAAAAATCAGCAAAATTGCACCGGAGCAAAATTAAATTTGAGAAACAATGGAAGAAATGAAGTAAAGCAAGAAAAAAGAAATGAACAAAACTAACAAAAAAATAAACTATAAAGGAAAAAAACAATAAATATAGTTTATAAAAAGTAACGAAAAAGGCAAAGTAGGATACAACTAATTTGTAACTAGCGAAAAAGGAACAATATAAACTTGAGACGATGATCAATCAAAGAAGCCTGAAATTGTCGGATGGCATTTTCAATGTTATCATTTTCTATTGGAATCATTTGCAAAAAATTATCTAGATGAAAAATAGAAAAAAACCGTTGCCCTAGAAATCGAAATTTTTAACAGTAAAAAGTGTTTTCATTTTCTTGAACCAGACGGATTTTTTCGGCTGGTACGGAAAACTTTTGCCGAATTTTCCGTACGGCGCGAATTTTTTGTTGCACAGTGCAACCTAAAGCCTGACGACCTTTTCAATTAAGTTATAAGATTTCCTGACTGAAAATTCATTTTCGTGCGTTTTAAGACGAAAAATTCTGGAAATTTTTCGGCGCTTTGCGCCGCATTTTAAATAATTTGTAATTGTGCGTGTTTGAATATTTTTGTATTTGTGAACATAAACTTTTTCTACTTAGTATATGATTCAAACATCATCAGTGCAGAAAAATGACATGTCCTTTCTGTTGAGGAATCCACACTATCGGTTGCGTGCCTAATTTTTGTATTGAGTGAATATTGCAAAAAGAGTCATTTTTTGCATTCTATAATATTTAAATATATAAAATTTTCAGGCGATACGTGCCGGAATTGACGATCTTTGACTAAAAGATGGAGTGTCTGCGCTGATTTTTTTCAACCTACATTCTCGTGGTTTCATTCGTCTGAAAACACTTGTTTGATGCATTATTATGATTATCTGTGTTAAAAAAACAGTGATTACGATCGACAACTTATGGTTGCGGAAGAATATGCTGAAAAATGCATTTTCTGACACTTTAGAAGCTTTGGAATGAAAATTTATCGGTACTCGCCTGCCAGACTTTTCATTATTTTCAATTCCAAAAGGTTTAGAACTGACGCGATTTGAATGTTCAAGAAAATGAGCAGACAATCGTTTTCTCGGTAAAACTGAGTAGGTTTATCAATTTTAGAGCAAGCAAGCATGTTCGTACTTTTACTATATATATATTGAACTAATGTTATAAATATTACCTACAATATATGAAGCAAGAATAAAATAATAACTGTACGGAAACGGGTAAGATGGCACGAAATTTTTCTACTGGAATTCCGTACGGTGCGGATCGACCGATACGGAAAAAATCCCTGGTAGTATACAAAGCTAGAACGTTTTGTATGTTAGAAGTAAAGGAGAATCTATACTTTTTTCTCGAAATTCTGTCGCAAATGTTTTCAACAATCAAAATCGAACGAATCCCTTATTTTCTCTGTGCACAAGAAAGATCTTGACGAGTTATCTACAGTGAAGTATATTTTGCCTAAAAATTTGCTTAGTGTTGCAGATACCAGCTGTTTTGTGAGCGTCTTGTGTTTCTTAAGGGTCATTTATACTTGCTTTTTTCGACGGAACGGATCGTCCACAGCTTGAGACGTTCAGCTTGAAAATGCACTGCTGGTTAAAACTGTAATTTCGCGGAAAACGACCGACCATAACTTCCACCTGAACCGAACGGAATGAAAATTTCTCTTTTGTTCGGTTACGTTCCATCGATTGCATTCCGTTCCGTAGGAAAAGGCAAGCATAAATGACCGCTTACGTATCTTGCGTTTCTCGCGTCAAAGCTGGATTTAAAGCGCGCAGTAGATACTTGTTGAACGCGTTGGGTATCTTTCGATCGGAAATTTCGATATCTACCTTGCGATGTATTATTTACTGAAATACCACCAATACTTGAAAAGCAAATCGCTTGCGTATGTTTTTTAGCAACAAAGTATAGATGGGCCTTAAGAGTATTTTCTATGTTCAATTGCATTAGTTAGAAGTAACGGGATTTTATGTATTATTTGAAGTAACGGGACAGAATCGAATCATGAACCATGTTGATGATTTATGGATCGATCCCTCAGTAATTTTACCAATATTATGAACATGAAATCGAGCATTCTTCTACTGAGACGTTTATCCATTGATTTTTAAATTCCCTCACTTCTTCGCTTTCATCTTCCAGCGGCTGCCCGAACTGGGCTGGCGACGCCAATTCGTCGACCGTACCAAAAAATGGTGGCGATATCATCTGAATCACGCGACTAACAGAAGCATCTGGAAAAATTATTAAAAAATTAATACAGCGTAAGGGTGATTTGAGCAAAATTTGTGGAAATGGTCATGAAATTTAGATATTTACTGAAATAAAAGTTCACAAATTCATGGCAAGTGTATTTGATATTACAAAGTAACGATATTTTCATATTTTGAACCAATATTCACTCGAATATAGATAGACAGGCGCGAAAAAACAGGGCGAAAACTATTGATAGAAATAATTCAAACCTAATTCATAAGTTTCTCATAAGAAATAGGAGATCAAGCAACCTGACCTGGAGAATATGACAAAAACAAATTATATTTGTTCGGATTTGATAAAAATGAAAAATCTACTAGTTATTCTATTTTTTTCAAATGTATTCTATGCACAAATATTTCAAGTGTATAGAGAGCAACAGCGAAATTCTGCAAGCATGCATTCTACCCCAAGAATGAAGAAGAACATAAAATGGCAGCAAATAACTACAGAAGCAATAATATGATTAAATAAAACATGCTGTTTATATTCAGCAGTCACCAGCGATTCCATCGCCCGCGACATGATAAAAAATACGCTACATTATTTTGGAAATCATGTATGAATTTTAAATTTCACCAGCAATTCACGCCCGACTATTTTTCCATACTATTAAGCAAATAAAATGAATCGCTACCTATCGCGCGATCTATTTCTGAAGTTCGCGCTTTTTCGGGGTAAAAATAAAAGTATGTAAAATAGAAGCAAAAGATACAACAAGGAAAGACCGCCCAGAACGATCAATATTGCGTAACAGATCATAGTGTAATTATTCGCGACAAAATCGTAGATGATTTCGAGCCAAAAATTAAGGGAAGAACGTAAAATATCGTAAGCTAAAGAACCGGCTTGCAAAATAAAGTTTTCGTGTTTTATCTTGTTTGTAAGGTGTCCGAAAGACACTAGACTAATTGAAACTTTTTTATTACTGATGCTAAACGCACTTTGAGTGATCTCGGCTTGACTCCCTATTTCTTTGACCATATCTTGCATGAATTGCAGTCCTTCTTCGGCCAATGCGGATGTAAATGCCTGAAAATATAAAAATATTTGTTCTAGAGTATTTTCAATGATAGTACTCTTTCTCAAAACATTCATATGTAGGCCGAAATGGAATTGGATAGTCGTAATAGGTGCTACGAAGAATTTACTACCGCCACACTAATATCTATCAGGGAAATTAAGCAGTACTGAATAAACTCAGAAGGCTTTGCTAATTTTCAAAACGGTTTTTTGGTTGGTTGCCCAATTTGAGTGCTCTGGTTAGCTATGTGTTGTTTTAAATGAGCGAATTTCAGTTATTTTGCTTGAATTCCAAAATAATTGATTTTACTAGAAAGAACATGTTATATTGTTCGGGTCAGCGAGAAAGGCTTCTGTAGTAAATGAGTCTATGATATTTTGCTTTGGAATTGTCCACTTTAGTTCATATTTACTTGACTAGATGAATGCACCAGTTGCATTTTTCCATCCGATTGAGTAATTAATGAGATTCCCATTCTTTTTAAACGATAAACATGATCCGGATTGGAAGGATTAAAGTCCACCGGCTTCAATTTAACGCTATACTTTGCCAGATCTTCTTTTCTGAAAAGTTATAACGCTATAGTATAAATTCAAGAAAAATCAATAAAACATATTTATCAGGAGCAATGAAATAATTTCTCTCATTTACGAGATCTAGCTATAAATAAAAATATATTAGAACAAGGTTCATACACTGTCTTTCCAATGCCGCGGATCGAAAAAATTTATAACACACTAAATTTACCTATTTTAAATGGATAATGAGAAGCAGAACGTAAATCGTATCACACTTACTGCATATCTAGCATGTTTCGACCTGTTTTGAAAATTAATTAACTTGGAACAGAGTGTCCAGCGGTTCTCCAAAATGAAATTCATGTTCCAGGTCATTTTTCAAGAATTTTCCAGGTTTTTTCCGAGAAAAATCAATAATTTCTACATCAAATATGCGCCTGAGCAATGTGCCAATGTTTTTAATCGTATGGCTAACAAACTATAAAACCAAAAAATATCAGCTAGAAGTCAACCATGTTTTATAAATTTGATAGAAACAACAGAAATCAAATCAATGTGTGATCGAGAAAGGCACGTAAAATTCAGAAATTAGGCAATCAACCCAATATTGAGATTTCTGCCATTACTCATTACCAACCAGGAGCTGTACACACGTATAGCATTATAAAGCATACATAATTCTATTACAGTGATATTAAAATATTTTCACAACCTTTTTTCGACTCTGCAATTTGTGAGCTTAACATTTTGTTAGGGGAATGTCAAATGAATTTCCTCTAGTATTAAAGAGCTTGTCTTTCAACAATTTAATTTGAGCTGCCACATTTTTTCGTTCCAGTAGCAGTCTATTTTTCTTTAAGTAATTCTGTTTTAACACTTTGACAGGCTCTTTGTACCGAAAATGCCTGTTTTTGCACAAACTTTTTTCCACAATTGTGTAAAGTACCACAATTTTTCCCAAATAATAAAGATTGTTTTAAAACACATTTATCCTTGAAAAAGTTTTATATAGTTGCTGTTTGTGCGCAATTAGGACCTGTTTTATTCTTACTCTTCATTAATAACATTTCCCATTTATTAACATTAATGTTAAGATTCCTATCTATGCTGATAATGTTAAAATTTATACAGGTGAATAATTTGAATTATTTACAACATAATGTACTCTAAATCTATCGGTTAAATGGTGCAGAATTTCAACTAAATCTGTCATCGGCTGCATTTCGACAGTAACAATCCGAAATATGGATATGTGATTAATAATGAACATCTTCTCAAAACAGAGAATTAAATCAATGATTAGAGTGTAATGTTATCGGAAAATCGGAAATTTAATATCAGTACAATAGCAAAAAATGCGAATTCTGAACTTCATCACATTTTCAGATGTTGTGTTAGTGACAATGTTTTCCTACTAAACTAAAGCATGTAAAGTTCATGTGAGACTTTCACTTGAATTTGCTGCAACTGTATGATCATCCTACTCACTGAATAATAAAACTGTTGGAAAAAAATACTTCTCAACGTGTGTCATAGATTTTCCGGATTTTTCTTATTCTGAGTGATTCGCAATCAGAAAACTAGATACAATTGAAAAAATGAGAGTAAAACCGTATTTTCATCTTATATACATAAAATGTCTTCTCAAAAAACAGATTTGAACTTGGAAGACTTCTGCGCTATCATGCAGTCGACCACGAGATCACAAAACAACGTGAAACTATAAGTGACATCGAAAAATTCGATTTTTGGGCAGAACATTCAGTATTTGGAACAATCACTTTCAGTATATAGTTTTCGTCAGTAATAATAGAGTATTTAAGCTTTACCAAACAAATTTGATTTTGGACAAATATTAACCATGCGCCACAAAACACGAAATTTTGACATGACATTTATGGTATCCGATTCATTTGTAAAGCGCTCACTATTGCCTTTTTCATGTCTCTTCCTATTCTTATACTTGAGCGCATTTTTGCAGTGCACTGTTACTCACATGTAAAAATTTAAAAATCAAAGAAAATTAAATTTTTTGAAAGTCGTTCTAATTTCGTCGTGCAAAAAGAAACACATGTTGCCCAAAACAAAGCATCTCTCAGTACTAGAGTATTATGCTTTAGCTTTTTTTCGATCAGAACAATATATCTCACTGCATTACTAGTTCGGTATCTGGACATCGAGATTAAAAGTATACTCAAGTCATAATAATCACCAAATTAGCAAACATAGCAAAATCAGGAGAAAAAATGAAATCATAATTACTCTTCAAAAGAGTTAAATGTACTTACAGATGAAATACAACCACAGATGCACTAAAACAATTAAATCAAGATAAATAATGATACTAGACTTCCTAAGAACCACACATTAACCAAACTCAAACAAATAATGATACTAATGCTTAAAAACGGCGCGAAGCACCGGAAAATGCTAAGTTTCTGTACTTTTAAAATGCGAATTTGGTTCATCATTCAATAATTTGGGCTTATCTTGCAATAAAAACAATTACAATACAGCGATCCTAATCGAAATTCCCAGACTTCGGGTTTTCCGGTACATCTTTTTTCTATCTTGACTCTTCCAGGTTTTCCAGGTTGCTGGACACCCTGTTGGAATTTGTCAATCCTGTGACAGTACAAACCCAAAAATATGCCTTTTTTAAACAATAGTCACAGGGGAGGACCGTCTTTTGAAATAAAGTTTAGAAGGACAGTCACTAGTGACTTGCTAACCATCTGCTATTGATTCAAATATCAACCAGATTATGTATGTAAAGGGGCTCTGATGTCAGGAGAATTTTCACTGAGGTCTATTTTATGGGTGGGTTAGTAGTAGGTATATCCAAAAACGCAAAAATTAGGTGATCGGGGGAAAAAAGTTCGAAATATGTATTTGAAGTCAGAAAATAAATGAAAAATAGTTCTACATGTTCGAGAGTTCACAAAAATACGTATTTTAATGCTTTCTTTTGAGCTTTCAGTAAGGAAAAGTAAATTTACAACTAAAATGAGTTGGAGATGCTTGCATTGAAGTGATCACAGAACTTTCAGAAAAAAAGAGACGGAAGAAGAATATATTTTAGAACATCAATTGAATTAGTTAAATTCTACTGAATCTTACGTTTCAGAATTATCTGATGCTTTCCGGACGAAATTTCTCAATCGGTCGCGAATGAGCGACGCATATGACTCACGGTTAGTACCGTATAAAAAATAATGCGAATTAGGGCACGTTCGAGAATCACTGTGCCTTTCGATTCGTAGGTCGTTGCTAGAGGAATCGTCGAAAACAGGGGTTTTCTATGGAGCGAAATGAAATTATGCGCAAAAGTAAAAATGCTTCGAAATAAATAAAAAAACAATTGAAGTGGACAGAACAGAAGCATGAATCGTAACGAAAGTATTCAAGGCAGAAGAGTAGAAAGCCCCTTTTCCGACCAAAAACATAGAATTTGAAGAGAATGATAAATGTATATATTCAACAAATCGGCATTGTCGCCTCGTAACATTACACGGAAAAAACATTCAGTTACTCCTTCGTGTTGGCAATTGAAAAAAGTAATACATTATTTTTATATTTCTGTCAGTGATAAATTTCTATTGTATATTCATTTCCAAATGACGGAGGAGCGTTCAAAGTAAGTTCTATTCGGAAAAATTTATGAGTTTATTACTGTATGAGAAACATACTGACTGGTAATTTTCTCCAATAACCTACTTATATGCACTTGGGTGTGAACAAAAGTTCATCTAAATAAAAAATAGACAAGCAAGATGTCGTTTCCTTAATTTTGGCCTTTCTTTTGTGATAAGGAGTTTGTTATTTTTTCTTTAATTTAAAGTAGCTCACTCCATAAAAATTTTCTGAACCAACTCTTTCACTTGCCTCTGCATTTTCCATTTCAAACTGAATGAACTAATTATATTGCTAATTCAATGAAAAGTTTCGCAATGCAGATCAGCTTCGAAGACTAGAAATTTCAGCATGAGGGAGAGTTAGACTATACGATCTTACCAGCCTATTAGTATACGATGAAAATGACGAAATTGAAAGCGGTAAAAAATGAGCTTCCGTCGTGAAAATGTATTGATCGATGTCGAAGATCAAGTCACTTTTCTCGGCAAACAATAAATACAAATACTTGAAAGTTTCCGCCAGAACAAATGAGTCCATCCTGAAAAGAAAAATACTTTCATGTATGAAATGTCGGAGATGTGCTTCTCCATAGCGTGATATCCATATTTCCATGTCAGAAGAACATGGAAACGCTGCGTTCACTATGTTCAAGCAGCCTTTTCAACTAAAATAAGCATTTTGATAATTAGGTGTTTTAATTAATGCGCTTGCCTATCTTCGTGGACCATAGTTCGCAAATCTTTGATTCCAGCGAAGCCGCAATCAACTCTGACGTGCCTATTCAACGAGTCCAGAATCTCTTCACCAATTTTCAGGTAATATTCATCTTTAGTTGCCTTAAAAATGCTAATTATGTGAAACTTAAAAAATTTACAGAGCAGAAAAATTATACTTTGTACAAAAAATATGTGCTTTCTACAAATTCAGGCCTCAACGGATATTGACCCCAATGAACTTGAAAATCGTGGGTAAAAGCTTCTGGTAAGAAATTATGCTTTTGTATAACCTGGTACAACATTTCGTGCATTTCGATAGCTGGTTTTAGATCTCCCTTCAAAACCTGCAACAACTTATTGGTTGAATAACTGTGAAAAATCTCTAAATGGTTCGTAAAAATACCTGAAGTCCCGGCCAAAATGCTAAAAGTGAATCCATAAATGATCGAGAAGAAACCGAAGGACTATGCATAAGAACATCGACCATCAATGGTCCTTGACTAACGTGTTTCATCACTGCAGAATAATGCTAAAAAGACACAAATATGTAAAAAACGGACGAAAATTGTTTTTTTAAGTGAACCAATGCACTCCGTTGAGATAGGTAGATATCTGTACCTTATTAAATCTATGTAAATATTCTTCATCGCCCAGCAACACATAAGCTTTGAAACAATATTCATAATACGAATCGATGCCTGCACCGACTCCACTGTCTGAAAAAAATTCCGTGAAATGAAAATTCCCTAGAATGAATCGGTTTTGCTTGTTAATAAATACTATTCACTAAGGGGGCGGCCATTAGCATATCTATACTCTCACTCATCAGTTCCCCAGACTTTATGTACATAACATTTTTGCGCTTTAAAACGATGGAAACATCATTATAGACTGAAAATTTGAAACTTTCATCCATGTGTAAGTGCGTACAGAAGATTAATTTTCAAGCAAAAATAATCCGTGGAAAATCGCTTGAACCTTCCAAAAAAATTCTGGCTACGGGCTAGAAGATGCCGACCAGGCCGCAAAAAGAGTCTCAAAGATTTACCTTTCCGTATCCAATCGCCGTTATGTACATTTAAAACCGTACCCATCAAGTCGCTAACGCTGTGTCTTTGTGCCCATAAAAAATCCATGGCTTTTTTAGCCTTCGCTTCGTAGATAGATTCACCAGTTAAGCGACTGAGCGTCGCGAATTCTAGTATCATAGTTCCTGCGCAAGCCGTACACGTATCTTGTTGACTGCGTAGAAAATAAGCGGGCCCATCGAGGCCGTATTTCAAATTAACCTGCAGATTTAAAAGATAGTTCGGACGCAAAACTGAAGTTTTATGCCATTTTTTAGTTTGAAAATGTAGACACAAAGATCTAGAAAATGAGAAAAGGTATCCATTTTCGTCGTTCCGCATGAAAATTTCTCATCAAAATGCAGTAGCGTGAAAACTCTCCATTTTTCAATAGTGACTCAACTATCAGGAGGAGTTCAGAAAGATAACTGGATAGCAAAATATTTTTTTCAAATTCAAAATAAATAACTGTAATTTATGAATATAGACTAGCAAATTCGGAATAA
The DNA here is from genome assembly GCA_963922205.1 of Romanomermis culicivorax. Taxonomy (NCBI): domain Eukaryota; kingdom Metazoa; phylum Nematoda; class Enoplea; order Mermithida; family Mermithidae; genus Romanomermis; species Romanomermis culicivorax. The sequence continues at coordinate 35,289 of CAWUHX010000572.1, forward strand.
CTGGGACTTAGTTTTCAAGTAGACACCATATAAATCAAATAGACAACTTGCTAACCCGTGGATAAGGCACACCCGTTTGAGTATCGAAAGCGGGCAATAAGCGATCGGCGACTTCGCGAGCCATATTTAACAAATGATCGTCGTACCAGATTAAATAATGATCGATCTCAGTTTTTAACATTTTCGCCAACAAATGTCCGCTTATTAAACCGCCAACAATGCGTATATTTGTTTCGAAAACGCTAATCACCAAATCCGAGTCGAATTTTACATTCTCAACTACTAAATTTACGGCTCTGGCGAACTCCTCGTAATCTCCAATTACCTTAATAACATTTTTTTGTTTGTAACGAATTTTGATGAAACAAATCAGATGATGTTCATAAGCAGATATTATTAGATTAGGATCGAATGCATTGACTTCCGAATTTAGGTGATCTGATTAAAGTTTGAACTATTGATATGGTTCGCTCAAATTTTGTCCCTATTTCCGCGCCAAAGCATAAATTTATGCCAGTTTTGGACCCGCACAAGATCGAAATTTTTTTCTTCATTTTCGATGAAGTACTTACTCCAGGAACACTAAAATGTCCAGCCAACCTGAAAAAAATAATAATGCATCTATGGGCCTTTTTGAGCGGACATAGCGAGTTAGCAAAAATAAAGAAAAAATTCTAAACGTCTTGAAACAAACTGCGAAAGGGTCCGGACAAAAATAAAGAAAAATGAAAAAAACTAACTTTTGAAATTTCGACTTCGATACTAGTTTTATGGTTTTATAGTGTTTTTTTCTGATTAGAGCTTCACACGACAAAAATTTCGTACCCGGGTACCCGTTTATTCATTACCCGGGTACCCGAATTACCCGGGTATATGTTAAAATGAGTTGTAATGTTAATGTACATATATAATATTAGACAGATACACTGTGAAAATAGAATGATGCATTACACACACTCCGTAGTCCCTACTACAAAATATTTTTCAACACTTGTGTTGAAACACTGGTTGTGTTGTTGTATATAATAGGCTGCATAGGTAGATATATTGCGAATATAATGCTAGAGATGATGATTGATACACATCATCGACGCACCTACGCTGCAAAATACTACACATCACATCACGATAGCTCAATATTATTGACGAGACAAAGCAAAATTTGCATACCTCTAGGGTTTTTTTTTGACCTACGAGTCACAAGCCAAGTGGCTTGTTGACCTTAAATTTTACAAGCCATTCCAAATTTTTGCAAGCCAATTTTATAATATCAGTATACGTGAATAAATTCCAATGCTAGGTTATTTTTTAAAGAAATGTATATATTGAGCATCACGGCAATCGATCAAAAAAGAGATCTCATTCAACATTTATTAAATAAAATTTTAGAGCCGTTAATTCATTAAAATTCAGGAAACATTTGAAATTTTTGAGTTTGATCGAAGTCTAATCTGCAAGCATTGCGGAAAAAATTTTCCAGCAAACTATCCAAGAACATAATGACTTTGAATTACATGGGAAATCGACGGTTAAGTCGTCTATGATGACAAGTGAGAGCCCAAAAAAGCTATTAAATTTTCCTGCCTGAAACGCCGGAAAATTTTTTTGGGTATTGACATTCTGCGATACTGGAAAATCAATTTTCCAACCACTTGTTTGAAGAATTAGTTTCGAATTTTCTGTTCAAAGGTCGTAATTTCTGGAATTTCATGTTTGAAAAATTTTAAAATCATTAATTTATTCACACACTCTAGTGAGCTTGACCAAATAGATATGAGCAAGAAGAGTAGAAGTTTCCGAAAACTACTTCCATGAAGCTTTTGGATTGATTTCACGTTGAGAAAGGAATAATCACTTCAAAAAGTTTACAGACTTGACGTATTGATCTTTCTCAAAAAAAGTGTCAAGGGAAAAATGTGAATCTTCATTAAATATCAAGATGAAATATTGAAGATTACCAATTAAAACATGAGATAATACGTTTAAGATGGTTAAAACTATTAAAGATTAAATGATAAATGAAGGTAGACATGTTAGAAGCAGTGCCTGAGCTAGGAAATAAATAATAATGCTTATCTAAGTTATTTGATTATGACCTTCTAAAATGCACCAAAATGCATCTTTTCTGTATCCGATATGATCAAACACATGACTCAAAACATTCTGACAAGCGATTTTTGCTTGTTGGACTAAAATTCTACAAGCCATTTTGTCAGTCCAACAAGCCATGGCTTGTAAGAGGCTAAAAAAACTATGCATAAAAAAACTATAAAAACTCTACTCTCAAGTATACATATTATACGTGATACAAAACGGGTACCCGAATTACCCGGGTAATGGTTTTCATTTTGTACCCGGGTAATTCGGGTACCCGGTGTGAAGCTCTATTTCTGATTTAATTCTTTAGAATGTTTGGTCATCAAAATAACCATGAAAAAATTGCTGGAAGCTCTATCTATCATCCTAGACCAGCTAGAGAGTTTGAAAATTATCGCATTGGAACGTGTGATCAATTATAAGTTATAACTAGGGATGTCCCAGGTACCGGCACCGGTGCCGGTACCATGGTATATGGCACCGGCAGGTGCCTGAGGTTTTTTCATAGATATTTTAATTTTGGTGAAACGCGTTTCAATAACTACAAAAAAACCTTATTTTCTGCAACCGATATGGGCTGTTGATCAAAGCAAATAAAATTCGCGAGTTTTTGAACTAAAACTTCTGAACTATCATGGTCAACGTCCCAAGTTTCCATGAAATTAGTTTCTAATGTCATTCAATTGCCGCTAATTAGTATTTTTTCCCTGTTTGAACCTTAATTTTACTTTTTCTGTAGTTTTTTACATGGCTAAATATTTCATATGATCCTGTCGATAGGTTGCCTGCCAAATGATTCTTGAAGCTGCTGCGCCCAAGGTCTTGTTTATCTAGACCACCTCGGATAATTTCTTTAGTGCAAAGTTGCATTTTGCTTTGGTTTAATTGGTTGTCAGAAGGTTAAGAAAGTTTCATATAACAGCAGAGAGCCTATAGCCCATTCAATTTATAATGACAGATGCAGCGAAAACTGAATAATAAGTACAATTTGATACGCAATTTTCACTTGGCGGATATCTTTATGTCAAAAATGCTTATTTTCTATCTAAGAATGGGAAAGGCCGACATCATGGAAAAACGTCAAGCTTATTCACTTTAGATTTGGACAGAACTGCGTTGATACCTGAGCTCTATTTGAGAGATTGATTGAAGGATTTGTTGCTTACTGACAGAAAAATTTTTCATTGATTAGAGTAATAAGCTCTATTAGCTTTTTCATTATTGAACTTACTTTGATGGGACTGCTGCATCGATCATCTCAAAATCAATGGAGTATATGTATGAGTGATCATTCTCCAGACTGTATTTTTCAACTTAATTAATGTTATCTGCGAAAAACAAAACAGTAGTATTGTATACCAGAGTCACTTATAGAAAGATAATTGATAATGATAAAAGGACACAAAATTCATATGTAATGGGGAAAAAAGTCATGTAAGGTTGGCACCGGCACCGGCAAAAAAGGCGGCACCGGGACATCCCTAGTTATAACAATAGAAATACAGCAACACCGGGCAAAATGTAAGAAAAACAAACAACATTGCATAGTGTGAAAGGAACATGAAAAGAAAGCAAAGATAAAGAATAAAGAAAAATGAAGTGAAAGATGAGCCTGTTACATAAAAAAATTAAAAATGAAGAGAAATGATAAATAAGGGAAATATACAATACAAAATGTACGTAATCGTAATTCACAAGAAAGCAATCACAAAATTGTATCAACACATATAAAAGCTGAAATGACGAACGACTTTCAAGTCTCATGTGTTTCATACGTAAGAGCATATATACATGTAACGGAGACCCGAGGTCTGGGGGGATCGGACGACTTTTTTGGGGCCGGGGGTCAGTAATTCCCAATATTTCGGGGGGAGGGGTCTCTCAAAGGAAAAAAATCGATTTTTTCCTAGACTAAAGTCCGGAAAATAGTTCAAAAAATAGTAATTTTTTTTCTAAAAAGACCGAAAAAAATGTATTCCTGGCGCGAAGCGCCCAGAAAATTCACATTTTTGATCATTTTTTGTTCAAAAATTGACATTTTTAATTAAAAAAATTTATATTTTTCAGTATTTTTAGGACCAAAAGTATGGGGGTTCCTACGGCTACCATATGGCTAGCCATAGGATTGGAAAATCCTGGGGGGGGGGCGGTCGCCCAATGACTAGCCATATGGTCGACGATTTCTAGGGGGGGGGTCCCATAGCACTTCCCCCCAATTACATGTATGCGTAAGTAGTGATGGACCGATGCATCGGCCGATTGTTGCGTTTTTTTGCCATCGGCCATCGGCCGATGTTTTGCAAAAAAAATCGGCCGATGGCCGATTGTTTGTCAACTTTCTGTTACAATTAATGCAGGTGCTTATGCTCAAAAAACAGGTTGTTCACATATATATTTCACAGTTACTTTAGTAAATACATTATTTTTTGTGAAAATAGTTGTTTTAATGTCTGGCATATTTGCCCTGTGTTGCCATTGATGAACTAAATAACAAGAATTTGACAAGCTATGAATGAAATATTTTAGCTACGGCGGTAAGAATATACTTTAATACATTTATAATGTATCCACCCTTAGATAATTATGTTTTGGCAGCTTGTAAATTTGTTAAAATCTTTTGCAGAAACTGTAAAAATCTATGAATCTAAAAAAGCCTGTATTTCGGAAAAAATAGCGGAAGAAAAGTAAGCTAGATTTTGTGGCTAAATTTTTTTGAAGAACAAAAATTAAATAATCGTAGATAAAGAATTTTACGCCACTCAATCCATATTTCAACTTTCTGGATTGGGTTCATTAAAGGAGGAATTTTCGGGAAAAACGAATCAATATTTTCATAGAAATGATAATCGAGCCCACTTTAAACCCATTGAGACAATAGACTTCATGCTTTGGCATCTGTACTATATTCTGTTTTTTATAAAATGGTTCCAAGCAGAAGATTGACACAAAACAGTACCGTCGTCAAAGTCGTTTACATACGGCTGTTACGGTAAAATTTTCACTCGAAAAATTTTTAAAGGTTAGGTTAGTATGCTCACAAATTTCCAGTGCTATATGATATAGTATTTATTAGAAAGTCGTGAAAATCTAAAATACTACTTGCTTTCCACTTTCATTATTTAGAAGCATTTCAAGAAAACAGACTATAGATCCTCGATTTAAAAAGGATCGATCGAAATTTGAAATACAAACATACAAATCAAATTAAATAAGTTAGGCTCTCTGTGATCCTCAAGCAGAAGACAAAGCTTATCTAGCTTTGGTTAGAATGGTTGTCGATCAAAAACAACAAAATCAACGCTTTTCTGAAAATATGGTTCAAAAATTTGAATGAATCTTCAAACTCATTCTCCAAACTTTCTCAGTAAGCCACAATTGATACTAATGTAAATAATTCAAGCATTTACACAAAACTGACCAATTTCAGGCACTATTTGACTATTGCAAGTTCATCTGAAGATGAGCTGTAGCCTGAAAAATATGCAACGTCAACATTTGAGCAAGCAAAAGCCATTGTTTTGGAATACATTACTAGAATAATGGAAGAAAAATGCTGGAACAAAACCAGAATTAGCTAATGTGAGTCAAAATAGTGTGCAATTGAAAATAAGTTTCATTATGAAAAAAATTTCTTCAGCTTGCCTTGAAATTTTTATCAGCCCCAATTGGGTCAGTAGCTAGTGAATGATCATTTTAAAAAGCGAAAGATGTTAGAAGTGGAAAAAGATCCCTTTTATTGCTGAGATTGGATTCAATAGTGCAAACTGGAAAAACAAGCTGAAGATGAAGAAGCTTCTAGTGAACTCAGCAATCAAAGTGAAGGTAGTACAACAGATGCCTTTGTTGATGACAAATTGGATGATTGAAAATTATTGTTAATTATTGAACTTTGAAAATATCAGCAGAACTTTGTGAATAATTCATAATAATTTGAAATTTGTTACAGTGTAGCAACTTCAGGTTGCATTTTGTACATGTTACAGCCGATGCATCGGCAATCGGCCATCGGCCGATGCATCGGCCGATGCCATCGGTGACCCTGCCGATGCATCGGCATCGGCCGATGGCAAATTTTCGGCCATCGGTCCATCACTATGCGTAAGTAGTGATGGACCGATGCATCGGCCGATTGTTGCGTTTTTCTGCCATCGGCCGATGTTTTGGCAAATAATCGGCCGATGGCCGATTGTTTGGCAACTTTTTGTTACAATGAATGCAGGTGCATATGCTTAAAAAACAGATTGTTCACATACATATTTTACAGTTACTTTAGTAAATACACTATTTTTTGTGAAAATGGTTGTTTTAATGTCTGGCATATTTGCCCTGTGTTGCCATTGATGAACTAGATAACAAGAATTCGACAAGCTATGAAGGGATATTTTAGCTGCGGCGGTAAGAATATACTTTAATACATGTATAATGTATCCACACCTTAGATAATTATGTTTTGGACAGCTTGTCAATTTGGTTAAAATGTTTTGCAGAAACTGTAAAAATCTATGAATCTAAAAACGCCTGTATTTCGGAGGAAATAGCTGAAGAAAAGTAAGCTAGATTTTGCGCCTAAATTTTTTGAAAAACATAAATTAAAGAATCATATGATTAAGAATTTTACGCCACTGAATCCACAATTTCAACTTTCCTGGATTGGGTTCATTGAAGGAGGAATTGTGGGGAAAATGAATCAATATTGTTATAGAAATCATAATCGAGCCCACTTTAAACCCATGAAGACAATAGACTTCATGCTTTTGCATCTTTACTAGATCTGGATTGAAAAAGGATGGATTGAAATCTGAAATATAACACATATTGATCATACAAATCAAAATTGAATAATTTAGGCTTTCTGCGATCCTTAAGCAGAAGACAAAGCTGAACTATAGTCTGTTTTTTATAAAATGCTTCCGAATAGAAAAGTGACACAAATCAGTATCGTTGTCAAAATCGTTTACATAAAGCCCTTAGTGTAAATTTTTTACTCGAAAAATTGTTAAGGGTTAGGTCATTGTTTATCAAAAAATCGTGAAAATCTAAAATACTACTTATTTTTCACTTTCATTATTTAGAAGAATTTCAAGAAAAAACGACTATAGCTTTGGCTAGAATGGTTGTCGATCAAAAACAACAAAATCAACGCTTTTCTGAAAATATGGTTCAAAAATTTGAATGAATCTTCAAACTCATTCTCCAAACTTTCTCAGTAAGCCACAATGAATACTAATGTAAATAATTCAAGCATTTACACAAAACTGACCAATTTCAGGCACTATTTGGGCATTGCAAGTTTATCTGAAGATGAGCTGTAGCCCGAAAAATATGCAATGTCAATATTTTAGCAAGCAAAAGCCATTGTTTTGGAATAAATTACTAGAATAATGGAAGAAAAATGCTGCAACAAAACCAGAATTAGCTAATGTGACTTGTGAGTCAAAATAGTGTGCAGTTGAAAATAAGTTTCATTATAAAAAAATTTCTTTTGCTTGCCATGAAAATTTTATAAGCTCCAATTGGGTCAGTAGCTAGTGAATGATCATTTTAAAAAGCAAAAGATGTTAGAAGTAGAAAAAGATCCCGTGTATTGCTGGAATTGGATTCAGTAGTGCAAACTGGAAAAACAAGCTGAAGTTGAAGAAGCTTCTAGTGAACTCAGCAATCAAAATGAAGGTAGTACAACAGATGCCTTTGTTGATGACAAATTGGATGAATGAATGTGTTAATTATTGAATTTTGAAAATATCAGTAGAACTTGGTGAATAATTCATAATAATTTTAAATTTATTACAGTGTAGCAACTTCAGGTTGCATTTTGTACATGTTACAGGCCGATGCATCGGCAATCAGCCATCGGTGACCCTGGCCGATGCATCGGCATCGGCCGATGGCAAATTTTTGGCCATCGGTCCATCACTATGCGTAAGAGGGGTTTTGAATTCATAGCAAACTACCCCATAGGGAGGTAGATAAGGGGGTATTACCCCTGCCTAAAGTCCTAAAAAATTGGTCACTAATTGCCTGATTTTGAGACAAAATGAAGTGTTTAGTGGACATTTAGTTACACTATCCCCACAAGTTTTCAACTTTACCCCTACCTGAAAAATCTGACCTTGAGGACCTATTCGTAGATTATTAAAACCGCAATTTAATATTACACATCTGAAATCTGCAAAAATTTCTGCTTTTCTAATCTCTCTATAGGCAAACTACAGCAAAGTCAAACTATCTGATATATGAGTGCTTGCTTGACGAATATAGACTATTGATTGATTTCTATATTTCTCAACATGTTCTATAGAAATACGATTCATTTATACTTTGAAGCGAAGTCAATTCAAATAATGCATTGTTTTAGTGGCTTAGAAAGACACCAACGAGTGTCTAGAAAATCGACTGATGCAAGAATTTCCCGATTTTTTGCCTTTATTAAAACAAAATCAAAAAAGTCCTGTCAATCCTAGAGCCGTCATCAAGATTCAAAGAAAATTATTCGCGGCAGAATAAATATTTTAACCGAATTCAAAATTTCGCATCGGGAAAAAACACAAAAATACTTCAACTTACAACAAGCGTATCTAACGCATCAATAAGCGTCAACGAAAAACTGAAAATATAAGAGAAATAAGTTATAATCAACAAAAACAGACAAGACAAAGAGATAGGAATCTGTCACGGATAAACTAATAAAACTAAATATCTTACTTCCCCAGAGCGTCATCTATGTCACCCCTGGAAGGAGTGATATGTCTATGGCGGCCTTGACACGAAAGAGGCATTAGTTCGTCAGCCGGATAAGCATTTTTCTACAAAAAAATTGATGTCGATGTTAATGAAATTCTTGACATCCAGACAGAAGTCTGTACCATGTATGACCAATAGGCATGTTGAAACATTTCGAAAGCTTGCTCCCTAGTAAAATGCATTCATACCGATTGAAAATATCGTGATAGTACATCAATATTGGACTTACTTGAGCTTAGTTTTGTTTAAAGACAATGCGGTTGCAACATATAAAAAGAGGGAAAGAACGAAATAATGTACATCGGTTCGATGCAGTGAAGTAAAATTCATAATTTATCAATTTTGAGTCGACGCGACTGACTGGTAAATATATCCCTGAAGTGAGCTGTTCAAATCAAGTACATATTTTTATGAGACCTGCAATGAGCAATAAGCACAATTATGAAAATGATCAGTTCACAGTAGTCCCCTCCCCTTGCATAAAATTTACATTTGTAGTACCTTTACTTGTGAAAATTTACGGAAGGCGGCCCTTTCGAAAATTGTACTCCAACCTCGATTTCCAGACTTCTTATGATGCCTGCTTTCAGATTAGACCGAAAAACAGAGCGTTCGATGCGGACAGGAACTAATTTAAATGATTTATTTGCACATTTCTATTTCTATATACGTATATATCCGTGCAGAAAAATTCTAGCGTCTTAAGGACTCGAACGTGATTCAAACGCCTTTTGATGTATATAATACCCACACCACTGATTATACTTTGAGTTGGGGGGGGGGGGGGTAGAGTTTTTTGGCACAAGTTCCATCAGCACAAGAACAAATAAAAAAGTATCTCATTAGCAGTTAGCACGGTTGATAAATGAAATACATCGTTGGTCTGAAACCTATGTGTGAGTGTTGTCGATTCTAATAACATGCTTTTATTGTATTATCGATCCATGAAACTACGCTTAATGTTGGCACTTTGAAAATGAATTAGGCTAACATCTGAAACTAATTAAATTAGATCATTTTTAGATTATGCACTCGGTAGATTTTATCACATTTTTGATTTTTTTACCTCGATTTGTTGATATCTTTTATCTATTTTTCTTCGCGAACTTGTCTTGAAAATGTATCACTTCCAGTTATTAGCACGCGTGCTAGCGTCTGAAATTTCTATTAGCACGGCTCTGGTCTCATTAGTACCGTGCTAGGAAAAACACTGGGAAAGGGTCACCCCAACTTCCAATATCCTCTATCCAAATCCTGTTAAACTCCCAAACTCCCCCTTGCTCAAAAAAATTTGGCAAAAAATGCGCTCTTGGGGCTTTTTTCCCAAAACTTTGGGTTCACCCCCAACTGGTCGGACTTCTTACACGTTTGTCCAGATGAGATGTCGTGTCAGATATCATAAGAAGTCCGAAAATTGAGGTGCCGAGCAGAATTTCGGAGGGGACCGACGACTTCGTGACTTAATATTTACTTGTATCAGTATAAACGACGACCACCGCAAAATCATTCGTACTTAAAATTTTTTATACGCATGTACTCTGTTTTCTTGCACGGACTTTTTCGTCATTTGGCGGGAGGTCAAAATTTTTTTCTAGAACTGTATTCAAACAGAGAAGAATTCATTCTTAACATATATGAAAGACAGTTGATATGTCATGGTCAACTCATTTTTATTTGGAACAGAGGAAATTTGTTCGGTATAAAACCATTAGAGCCATTTCTGCAAGTACTCTGCGTTGATACCACTGCTTAATCTGATAGAGTGTG
>CAWUHX010000573.1:0-44853 GCA_963922205.1 Romanomermis culicivorax
AGCAGTGGTATCAACGCAGAGTACTTGCTGTCTCCCTCAAAATTTTAGGGCTGCTCAAGTCAGCTCACGAACTTCTTCTCCATTCATTCATTCATTCATTCAACTGCTGATGGCTGGGAGCAGTGGGTATAACAAAAGCTTTAGCAGTTACAAGTAATGCTGTGCATTGCTCACTAGCACTGCTCATAAGTGTTCATGACTCATGAGCAGTAAAATCTGCTTAATAGTATTCAGATAAACTACGGAATCAAATCAACTTCAGCCAAAAAAAACAATTCAAACATAAGTTAAGTTTATTGAATATGAATCTTTAGCTTTTCGATTAAAATAACTCAACAGAACAGTCATAGGAACCGAATCGAATAACGCTGAAAAGTCTCCTGAATTGAAAATTTACGATAGCATTTGATTTGTTCGTTGTGTTGTGTGACCTCACCTCAAATTTGTTGTCATGTCAGTGCCAGAAAAGACTGCATTGCAGTAACTAAAGTTGGCTCAATTTGATTGTTTAAATCAGGAAGAGACTTGTATTCCTGGAAAACAAAATTGGAAAAAATGGAAAAAACATACATACCTGAAATTGGGGGGCTTAGGGGGGGCCCACCCCGAACTTAATCGAACCCTATACCCAAATGTTGGACCCCACTCCAACTTGGTCAACCCTATACCCAACTCCTACCAAACTAGGAAAAATTGGAAAAATTAGGAAAAAGGTAGCTTTTTTTGGCCTTTTTGGGGAAATTTTCGGAATTTTTTTTCCTTTTTTGGTTTAAGTTAATTAAAAAAATTAAAATTAATTAAAACATGACATAATACGTTTAAGATGATGAAAACTATTATAGATTAAGTGATGAATGAAAGTAGACATGCTAAAAGCCGCGCCTGAGCTAGGAAATAAATAATAATGATTATTAAAGTTGTAACCTTCTAAAATGCACCAAAATGCATCTTTTCTGTATCCGATGTGATCAAACACATGACTCAAAAAGTTCTGCACCAGTGCAGAAATCACCAAGAAAAATTCTGCACGAAGCCTAAAAAGTCTGCGCTGTGCCGAAAAAAACACTGCTGCTATGTCCTAAGGTACAAATGCAATTTTACGAATTTTTTTCTAGTGGTTTGGGAATTGCGTTTTTGCTAAATGCTTGAATAGTCTGGCCTGGTCGATCTCGTTCAACCTTCAAAGATTCTTCTCTTTACAGCCAGAGTATGAGAAATTTTCTTATATCAGTTTCGATTCAACATCTATTGCATCCACCGAACTTTTCGCCGCTCAAAACTGCACTAAGAGTATTTCAGAAGAGAAATTTCGTCAGCTTCAATTCTCAGAAAGTTATTCCCACAACCATGAAAATCGATTCGCCGCAATTTCGCTCTATATTTACGCCTGAACTGCGAATAGTATCAGATTTATTCGAGTAAGCGTTCAAGTTCGTATTTTCGGAATTTCACAATACCGTAATATCGTCAGAAAGGGTTCTAATAGAGGTTTTAATGTAACTGGCGAACATCCATTCTCAACAGGGTGTCAAGTAGTGATGGACCGATGGTTAAAATTTGCCATCGGCCGATGGCCGATGCATCGGCCAGGGTCACCGATGGCATCGGCCGATGGCCGATTGCCGATGCATCGGCTGTAACATGTATAAAATGCAACCTGAAGTTGCTACACTGTAATAAATTTAAAATTATTATGAATTATTCACCAAGTTCTACTGATATTTTCAACACTCAATAATTGACAACATTTCATTCATCCAATTTATCATCAACAAAGGCATCTGTTGTACTACCTTCACTTTGATTGCTGAGTTCACTAGAAGCTTCTTCAACTTCAGCTTTTTTTCCAGTTTGTACTATTGAATCCAATCTCAGCAATAAACGGGTTCTTTTTCCACTTCTAGCATCTTTTGCTTTTTAAAATGATCATTCACTAGCTACTGACCCAATTGGAGCTGATAAAAATTTCATGGCAAGCTGAAGAAATTTTTTTCATATTGAAACTTATTTTCAACGGCACACTATTTTGACCCACATTAGCTAATTCTGGTTTTGTTGCAGCATTTTTCTTCCATTATTCTAGTAATCTATTCCAAAACTTCCAAAACAATGGCTTTTGCTTGCTCAAATGTTGACATTGCATATTTTTCGGACTACAGCTCATCTTCAGATGAACTTGCAATGGCCAAATAGTGCCTGAAATTGGTTAGTTTTGTGTAAATGCTTGAATTATTTACATTAGTATTAATTGTGGCTTACTGAGAAAGTTTGGAGAATGAGATTGAAGATTCTTTCAAATTTTTGAACCATATTTTCAGAAAAGCGTTGATTTTGTTGTTTTTGATCGACAATCATTCTAACTAAAGCCAGTTCAGCTTTGTCTTCTGCTTTAGGATCACAGAAAGCCTAAATTATTTAATTTTGATTTGTATGATCAATATGTGTTATATTTCAAATTTCAATCCATCCTTTTTAAATCGAGGATCTAGTAAAGATGCCAAAGCATGAAGTCTATTGTCTCCAATGGGTTTAAAGTGGGCTCGATTATCATTTCTATAAAAATATTGATTCATTTTTCCCGACAATTCCTCCTTTAATGAATATTTTCGTGACTTTTTGGCGTAAGGGGTTTTCGACCGCGGGGAATTCAATGGACGTGGTCGCTTTACAAAAAATTATCCATGATGTGAACAAGCGTATTTTCGGGAATTTTTTGGTGGAAAGAGTTTTTGACCGCGGAGAATTCAATGGATGCAGTCACTTTACACAAAAGAGTTATTCTGAGTGTAAACAAGCGTATTGCCGTGAATTTTTGGCGGAAGCGGTTTCTACTGGGAGTAATTCAACGGATGCGGTGACTATTACTTTACACAAAAATTATCCTAAGTGTAAACAAACGCATTTGTGTGATTTTTTTTGCCTGAAGGGTTTTCGGCCATGGAGAATTTGATAGAATGCAGTCACATCATATAAAAACTATCCTGAGTGTAAACAGACGTATTGTACAAAACATATACATCAAAGTTTTCGGCCTCAACTGTGTGGGGCGATACAGGGGTGTAGAAAGTATAGGCGACAATCCAAATCTGTATAATGTGCGGAGCGATACACGAGGCTCGCTTTCCAAGAACGCCTGCCTGATTGTTATCAATTTAAATTTTGAAATTTTATGATCGACCAAAACAAACAACACCTCTGAAGGCTGGCATAAAGAATTCCTTCAATTAGTTGGCGCCGAGCACCCTTCAATCTGGAATTTCATTCAAGCATTACAAAGGACCCAAAGCATCAACGAAATGAAAATTGAACAGCATTTTGCTGGTCAGCAACCACCGCCTAGCAAGCGAAAGTATCGAGACTGTGCACAACGAAATTCTCGTATTGTTGGCCGTTTTGATCATGCATGGCTCAGTGCAGGACAAAGTGATACACTCGTTGATTATCTAAGAGACTTGGCCCACAATTATAATTTTTAAACACTTTGAATTTTTCAACAAATGTAAACAGAATGTAAGGTGACCCTGTTGAATTCCCATAGTTCAAGAATCCTCAACCCAAAAATCGCAGAAAAACCTTTGTTTATACGAACGACAATCTTTGTGTAACGTGACTGCGTTCATTGAATTCTCCATAGCCGAAAACTCCTCTCCTCAAAAAATCGCATAAATGCATTTGTTTACACTCAAGATAGCTTTTTGTATAAAGTGACCGTATCCGTTGAATTCCCTGCAGTCGAAAGCCCTTCTGCCAAAAATTCGCGGAAATACGCTTGTTTACACTCAGAACAACTTTTTTGTGTAAAGTGACCGCGTCCATTGAATTTCCCGCGGTCGAAAACTCCTACCAGCAATAAATAACGAAAATACGCTTATTTACACCCGGGATAATTTTTTTGTAAAGTGACCGCATCCATTGAACTCCCTCTGGTCGGAGCCCCTTGCACCAAGAAATCAAGAAAATACGCTTGTTTACATCCTGGATAATTTTTTTGTTTAAAGTGATCGCGTCCATTGATACCCTGCAGTCGAAATCCCCTTCCACAAAAAATCACGAAAATACGCCTGTTTACACCCGGGATAATTTTTTGTGTTAAGTGACCGCATCCATCGAATTTCCATTAGTCGAGAACCCCTTCCCCAATAAGTCCAGGAAATACCGTTGTAGTTCGGGGACCATAAGTTGGGGATATTTTGTTAGAGACGTTTTGCTGAAGACATTTTGCAGGAGAACATTTTGTTCGGAGATCATTTGTTTGAGATATTTTGTTGGAGAAATTCTGCTGGGGATATTTTGTTGAGATATTTTGTACGGAGACATTTTGCGTGGGGATCATATGTTGGGGATATTTTGTTGGCGGCGTTTTGTTAGAGACATTTTGTCGCGACACGGTGGCAACATTATAAAACTTTTTAAAATGTGGAAAATTTTTCGAAATATAGGAAAAAAAATTTGAGTCCGGTTCTTGTATGGAAAAAACGGTGGTTTGAAGCATAACGATCAATCAAATAAAGCGCACCTCAAAGCCGCCGGAAATCGAAAACTCAGACTGTAGAGGAACAACACAGGTTTCTTAATTTATATCTATTTTTGGTATGTAATACAAATTGTACAGCTGAAGTACAAATTGTACAAATGAAGGTACAAATGAAAATGCCGTTTGTACATGTGCAAATAGGTCATGTACAAAAAAAACGATAGAAGATTTTCCCTCACAACAATTGGAAAAAAAATGTTGTGAAAATGTTTTAAAATCAACTTAATAAAAGTTTGTTACGATCATGTGTACTTTATACATGTCTGTTGTCTCCGGTATATATGTCTTTTACAATTTTATGTAGGAATTACTGTTAGCTTTCACTCTGGAAAAAACTGTAAAATTTGGGAACTTTACCTGGAAGACCTGGTTGGGAAACTGCTTGACACCCTGTCTTAAGTACATATCCGCTTAAGTATAAGCAGGTGCGGGAACATCGCGATGAGGTTACTCAGTGCTTATGCTTAGATTTGGGGCCATATAGCGATGCATTCCTGGGGTGCAGCGTCGAGTGACGTACTGGGCGGCGTTTCAATAATCCAGATGTATTCGTTTAAGGGTTTATGTACAGCTCAAAATCAGGCCGCGTCACTTGGGGAGAAAAAGAAAACTCCTTTTTAATGGATGCCAGAACGCACTCTTGCGCATTTCTGGGGGAATATTTTTGGACAATTGCATGACTCAGACTCATGAGATCTTATGATCAACTCAACAGCATACATGTAATTGGGGGAAGTACCACACGAACCCCACACAGCGACCGTCGGTCGTATGGCTAGTCGTATGGTGACCACCAAAAAGATTTGCCAATCATATGGTTAACAATATGGTAGTCGTAGAGACTTACTTTTGATCGGAAAAAACTGAAAAATATAAAATTTTTCGATGCTTCGCATTCCGGTTTCTTGGATAAAAATTGCAATTTTTGAATCGTCTTTCGGAGTAGAGTTTTATTCGAAGGAGTCGAAATTTTTTTCTTCAAGGGCCTCCCCAAAATTTTGAATCTTCCTATACCCCACTATAACGGGGCCCCAAAGTCTGGGGAGTTGGGCGACTTTTTTGGGGCCGGGGGTCAATAATTTCCAAAATTTTGGAGGGAGGGATCTCTCAAAGGAAAGAAATTAGATATTTTCACGAAAAAATTTCGAAAAATAGTTCAAAAAATAGTAAGTTTTTTCTAAAAAGACTAAAAAAATGTGTTCATGGCGCGAAGCGCCAAGAAAATTCACATTTTTTATCATTTTTTGTTCAAAAATTGATATTTTTCATCAAAAAAATTGACATTTTTCAGTATTTTTCCGACGAAAAGTATGGGTGTCCCTACGGCTACCATATGGCTAGCCACTGGATTGGAAAATCCTGGGGGGCGGTCGCCCAATGGCTAGCCATATGGTCAACGATTTCTGGGGTGGGGGGGGGTTTCCATAGCACTTCCCCCCAATTACATGTATGCCCACATAATCGCTTGACCCACCCCAAACCTAACTTTAATTTTCACGGTAATTTCGCCGAAAATACGGGCGATTATTGGGAAATATAAAATCCTACCAGAGATCGCATTTTCAATAAACGAAAAGAAATTTCGGGAAAAATATGACTGAAAAAAGTCGTTTATTTGAAAATTTAACAAAATGGCAAATAACGCGTAATTAAGAATACGAAATGTGATAAAATTGATCAAATTCGTGAAATTTACGTGAATTCAGCAGAAAACTGGGCCCGCCTGCTCGGTCGCTACAATAAACCGAAGTGGGATTATTGGTCCCGCGAGGCCTGCGAGCGGTTCACGCTTGACCGCCCTTCTGGTGATCATGTCACCTCACGCCAGTACTGCTATGGGCTCGATTACCTGGTGAGTCAATTGAAATGCCAAGCTCACCGGATGTTCTTCATGGAACGATCTATAAAAATCAGGTTGGCCTATTAAATTTAATTCAAAAAGAAATAACGAATTACACAAAGAACGTTTATTTGTCAGGAACTAGTTCCCATCGGCGGTGTAAACTTTAGAAAATTACACCATTTTCAACACAGTTTTGGACATCAAAAATTTCTATTTTAAAAGCTTTGAGTATATTGTCCTACGTTTTTTATGTTTGAATCAAAATGTTCCGTCATGCACAATATGGGAAAATTTCCCAAAACTGATAGAGAAGTTTGAGAAAAACGGAAAACTATAGTTTACTATTTTATTAATGAACCCTGGTGCGCTGAAGGATATTCATGCGAATGAGAAACCTGCGTTCACGGACACCTTTTTATATAGTTGACTGTAGGAGTTATGAGGATGAAGTGAGAAAAAAATTTCGGCGTACGATGCTGGTTTATTATCTGCTCGGGAATTTTTACTAGTTATTTTGCATTCCGAGGCTTATTTGAAAGAAAATAAATGGAGAATAGTATAGATCGCGAAACGATGTTGACAAACATGAACGGAGATATTCTGGTTTCAAAGATACAGTGATTATTAGATCACCCACGAACATTATGCAGCAATTCAGTCTGGAAAACTTTTCATGTGGGCAGTTTCACACTTATTATCACTTGATTATGAGATATATGCGTATCAGAAAAAAAGGCTGATTTTGAGCATATATAACTTTTTCTCTCTTATTTTACTGTATTCAGAAACCAACCACGTTTCGAGAATCTGGAAATTCTAAACATGTGGAAAACCTAGTAAAGTCAAGGAATTTTGCTTTTGGAAACTGTTGGACATTATATATACGTGAGCGTACTCAAATCGACTTACCATATGTTTTTGATTTTTTAAATTTAGAGCCGCATAATCGCGGTTCATTTTTTAGTTTAAGCTCGTTCAACTATCGTGCATAAAATTCGCTGAAATTGTGTCTAAAATTTTCACAAATGTTTTCTAAGTATGGTTTTAGTTCAATTTCTTGCATTTTTTGACTTTTCGAAACCAAAACGGTCCCGTTCCTTCTGCTTTGTGCTAGGCGAACGTACGTTGATCGCACTCCGCAAGTTTGCGCCTTGTTCTTAGACATTTTTCTTTCAGAGATGAACAGGATGAAATAGCTATGGAAATTTCCAAATTTTGATTTATGTCCGATATATGGCCCCTATGTAACGATTTATTTGTAAATTCTGTAGTTTGCCATCATCGAGATGTTATTAATGAACTGTTTACCTCTATTATTTGTCTTGACCGCTTGTATGCAACAATTTATTTCAATTCTAGAAAAAATGGATTTGAATTGCGTATTGCTGGTGGTGCTGTTCGGGATATACTCCTGGGCCAAGTGCCTCATGATATAGACTTCGCAACAACGGCTACTCCGACGCAGATGATAAACTTGTTCAATAAAGAAGGAATCCGGATGTTGAACAAAAGGGGCGAAAAACACGGTAATATTTATTACTTCAGTTCAGTTTGTTCTTATGTTTGAGGATTTCCACATTAGATTTCAGTCTGAATACTCAAATTCATGGAATAAAGAAAGAACGCTGTCTATAACGTATATACCGTATGTTTGACTGTATTCAGTAGTGTGTTTAGAAGTTTATCATTTCGGAGTAAGCATATCATTACTAAAATTTTGGGCGCACTTCACATGTATATGTTAATGTATTCAGTTTTGAGCAAAACGCATGAAACTTGTGTGAGACTTATTACCAGGTTAGTTCCGTACATTGACGTACAGTACATTGAAAAACGACCAAGCTTATTCCAGGATGCGTAAAAAAGATTCTCTCGTAAATCTAATCGGCTGTTTTAGTCTTCCGACCATACATGTAACGGAGCCCCGAGGTCTGGGGGGGGGGGGCTCGGGCGACCTTTTTTGGGCGGGGTCAGCATGTGTGCTTCTGACTATATATGGGAATAGTTCCTTACGGATAAATTAGCCGTCATTTTTAGGCACCATTACCTGTAGAATTAATGAAAAAGTGAATTTCGAAATAACAACCCTCCGAATAGATAAGCTATGCGATGGTCGTCGGGCTGAAGTTGAATTTACTACTGATTGGTACAAGGATGCTAATCGGCGAGATTTAACTGTCAATTCAATTTTTCTTGGTATGAGTTAACTTATGTGTTGATATTAATTCGTTTAGCACATTAAAAGCGCATGAATCACTTAACCTAACTTAAAGATTTTGAATTTATATTTTTTACGAATATCAGGTCTAGACGGCACCGTTTACGACTATTTTGACGGTATCGAACATTTGAAAGCGCGGAAAATACTTTTCGTCGGCGATGCGAAAACCAGAATACAAGAAGATTATCTTCGAATCTTGCGATACTTTCGGTTAGTCAACTTTCATGAGAAATCGTCAAACTTCATTTGAAATTATATCTGAATTTCAGGTTTTTTGGTCGTCTGACCATAACTCCTGACGACCATGATCCTATGACGCTGCTTGCTATCAAAGATAATGTTCATGGACTGAAAAGTAATTTATCTGCTATTTGAACTTGTAGTCTACATATTTGTGTATATTGGATAGAAATACCACACCAGCGAACTTTTGACTGTTCTCTGAGACAGATATCTGGATGAGTGAGTCATAGTCGTCTTCTTTTGAATATATGTCAGTCAGCTCAGCAATCATCATGCACTAATTTATCATAAGTTCATATTTTCATCAAAAGCGGTCAGACGTTTCAGTCTACGATAAGGGTCCGTGTGAAGATAACGATAACTGAACTCTGAACTGACAGTAAGTTCATTTTATCAAGTTCAACTTAATCCGACAATACCGAAATACGTACAATGTACAATCCGATTAGATATGTACGTGCGCTGGTGAAGTGACTTTACACCCTTTGCCTGGCCTGATTTCATGTGCATCAACTTCCGTTAGTTGAAGATTTTTCCTAGATGTAAGTGGAGAGCGGCTTTGGACGGAATTCAAAAGAATTGTTACGGGTAGATTCGCCGGTTCGGTTGTTAAAATAATGCTCGAATGCAATATTGGTTCTTATTTGGGTAAGATTTTTATTGATTATTTCTTAGCCGATCGTACATTTTCTCTCGTCGATTCTCGTAGGATTACCAGAAACCTGCAATATCGACGAATTTATTCGGCTCTGCGATGTTGGTTGTCTGGCTCATAACCCAATGTCGATGACAATGGTATCGGCTCTCTTAAATTTTGAAGATGATGTAAGTCAGTGTTTAAGTGTCTAGCTTGTATGCAGGGTCTATTCCCAAGTGAGCGATTCACAAGTGGGCGAATTCCCAATTGAGCGATTCCCAAGTGAGCGAATTCCCAAGTGAGCAAATTCCCAAGTGAGCGAATTCCCAATTGAGCGATTCCCATGTGAGCGATTCCCAAGTGAGCGAATTCCCAATTGAGCGATTCCCATGTGAGCGATTCCCAAGTGAGCGAATTCCCAAGTGAGCGAATTCCCAATTGAGCGATTCCCATGTGAGCGATTCCCAAGTGAGCGAATTCCCAAGTGAGCGATTCCCATGTGAGCGATTCCCCATTGAGCGAATTCACAAGTGAGCGATTCTTAATTGAGCGAATCTCCAAGTGAGCGAATTCCCAATTGGGCGATTCCAAACGAGCGATCGAGAATGTTGCAACACTTTTTCTATATTTTCCTTCTTTACCTAACATTTTTCTTTGTATGTATTTCTTTTTTCTTTCGTTTTCTTAGTGTATTGTTAACATACCTGTACTTGGGGGGGGGGGGGCTCCCCAACTTGGCCAACCATATACCCAACCCCCAACCCCCCCCGTTTGGGAAAAATCAAAAAAATTTGCAAAAAAGTGTATGTTTTTTGGGAAAAATTTCCACTTTTTTCGACCCCCTCCCCCCAAATTTCGGATTTACCCCCCCCCAACTGGTCGGAGGTCTTACAGGTATGATTGTTAATGTTCGTTTATGTATACTTTAACGTTTTCATCTTTTGTCTCTGTTTTTTTTCCTTTTCGTTTTTCTAGTCATTTCTTTTTTGCTCATGAAACAATACATTACAAGTTGCCATTTTAAATAACCGTAGTCTCCTGTATAATTCTAGTACAATTTGACATGCTTGAGTCCAGGCCCGTAACTAGGGGGGGAATAGGGGGAATTCCCCCCTGAAATGAAATACGAAAATTTTTTTAGCCTATCTGATCCAGCGCATGTATGTGAATGTGAACAAGTGACTACTCTTGGCACTTCTGAATTTTTTTCTATTCCTTTATTGAATCATAAACATGACGGGTTAAAGGTACAAATATTATATTTTATAATAAAATTTGCATGTCTAACAGTGTAATGCATTTGTTGAATATTGATTGACTTTCATTTCGCTGTTTCCTACATAATATTACGCTTTTTCTTGCTGTATGTATTTTATAAGTTTAGGGGTTGAAGTTTATGAAAATTTTTCGAGATTGTTTCAACTTTTGAATCTAATACAATATGAAGCGTATCACTAGCTATTTTACATCTTCAAATTTAAACAACAAACGTCAATGTGTAGCATCAAATTCAGCTTCTTCGTGTGAATCCAGTGCTGGGAATGATTCTCAAAAACCTTCAGAATCAACAGGTTAGTTAGAATAAAATTGTATCATCGTTCTAATGAGTTAAAATTTACTTAAATATTAATTCAGTTGTAACACTAGCATCAACTACCGCTTCTACAGATTGTGATATGGTTGTTGATTGGTTTGCCGAAACCGGTGATAGACGCATAGCACTTCATTAATTCTGGATAGATTTTATTAGTTGTTTAGTGCGAATAAATTTTGATCTTGAGTTTTCTCAATTATGTATTTTAAATATAGCGTTTTAAGAAATTTTTCGAGCACTAACAGTGCTAAAAATTGATTTTTTTCTGGGGCCTCGCCCCAGACCCCACCAGGGGGCGCTTAAGCGCGCCACCCTGGACCCCTCAGCCCACTGGTCGGTCGCTGCGCGACCTCCATTCGCCAAGTTTTGAGTAAGTCAAAATATTTTGGTGATTCCCCCCCTGAAAAAAATTCCTAGTTACGGGCCTGCTTGAGTCTTTCATAGTTCTAAGTGTGAAAATCTTCATAAAAACATAAAGAAAAGAATGCTGAAACAGACAAAACATCAAGAGAAAGGAAACGTCAGCAAAAATGAAGACATCAAGTACACAGGAAAATAGGTGGGAAAGCATTAAAAAAGAAAGAAAACATGAAGACAGTGACAAGAAAGAAGGAGCAACATACAGAAAGCAGCAAGAAAGAAAAAAATGTGAAAAAGAACAAAAAAGAAAAAATCAGGAGAGATTGAAAGCAAAAACTAAGATGAAAAATAATGAAGAAAAATCACAAAAAATAAAATTATGTAGAATATAGAGCATGCCGAATTGTATAAGAACTATACGGGAGACTATGCTTATTAAAAATAAGAACTTGTAATTTGTTGTTTCGTAAGCAAAAAAGAAAAAAGTAGATGAAAAGAAAAACGAAAGTAAAAGAAAGCAGAGACAAAAGATGAAAATATAAAAACATACATAAACGAAAACATTAATAATTCACGCAAAAAACAAAGAAAAAATACATACAAAGAAACATATAAGGTAAAGAAGGAGAATGTGAAGAAAGTGTTGCAACATTCTCGAACGGTCGTTTGGAATCGCCCATTTGGGGAATCGCTCACTTGGGAATCGTTCACTTGGGAATTCGCTCAGTTGGGAATCGCTCACATGAGAATCGATCAATTGGGAATCCGCTCACTTGGGAATTCGCTCAATTGGGAATCGCCCACATGGGAATCGCTCAATTGGGAATTCGCTCACTTGGGAATTCGCTCACTTGGGAATCGCTCACTTGGGAATCGCTCACTTGGGAATCGCTCACATGGGAATACCCCGTATGCAGTACATAAAGTTGTGAAGATCGTACAAGCTAGGTAAAAATCTACAGTATTACAAATTTTCACTGTCATACAAGCAGACTTGCATTATTTAAATAAATGGGCGATAATTTAGTTCTTGCACCCTCCATGCAAAAGGCTAAACCTGCTTGCGGCTTTGATGACTTTATTTATCGATCAGTTGCCGTATTCGGAGAAAGGATGAAATGGCGCTGTGTAAAGAAAGGCTCTGGTAGAAATATCTCCTTGTTCTTTTTGAGATTTCATTATTTTGACTTTTCAACCCAAGTAAAATCTACAATAAATATTCACAGCTCTGTTGCTGAATATTTCACTTAGAAAAGCGTAAGATGATGAGAAGAAATGATGAAAAACAGAACGAAAAGCTAACATAAACAATGTAGAGAACTGAGAAAAATCGAAACAAGCTGCGAAGAAATGTTGTATTTTTCTAACCTTCTGCCAATTTTCACTTTTTTACGTATTTATGGGCCCCTCGTTGTCATTTCTATGAAGGTAAACACAAAGGCGGCACATTTTCAAGAGGCGCAAATGCAGTTGGCGCATACAAAAATAGCGTCTTTGAATATCGGCGCAAATGGCTACAAACCATCACTATGCGGACAGTAATTCAATTCTTGTGAACCTTTTGATAATTGTACTTTAGGGAACTCGGTTATACTTCAGTCCTTTTTCTGTCTCACCGCTAAGTTTGGATTATGAATCAATTTCTTGGTTCGTGATTTGAAGCCGAAAATTTTTGGTGAAACAAATTAAATCTTGTTTCATGTTTCGGAAACTGTGAACAAACACAATAAATGTTTCACATAGTGTCAGTCACTTGATTCGCGACTAGAATGCTGTTCTGTCCTCGCATTTCGCATACATATTTTGGTTTCCAACTATAATTATTTAGTTTTCTCGCTGTTAAATCGGATGTCCTTCGATTCGACGTATATGTTTTTAGAAATGGTTTGACCGGGACAGATGCGGTTTTTTCAGATGGTTTTTTTCTTCATAGATTTACAATCTCGATGGTCGCCTAAAACTGTCGAACAAAGAACGATTTTTGGGCAATTTTATTATCGAACACCGGTCCAAAATTTCAAGAAAAAAGTCTAAAGACGACTCGGTGGAATCTTATTACAAGGACTTGTTGATAGGGTTTCAAAGCCCTTCCATAAAATTAGAAAATTCGAAGGAATACGTTCTCGAATTAGCTAAATATAATGGCGATTTCGATATTTCGCGAATACTTGAAGACTATCAAGCCCCAAAATTTCCCGTTGATGGTGTCATGTTGTTGCAGTGGGGCGTTAAGAAAGGGCCTGCTATGAAAGCTGTACTGAGCAAATTATTTGAGTTCTGGAAAATTAAACAGTATGATGTTACGAACGACGAATTTTTTCAACAGATCGACGATTGCTACAAGAGAGATAGATCCAGGTCGCCTATTCATTCCAAACAATGACTTTCTTGTTTCGAAAATAAAAGATTCCTATATGCTCATTGAAATTTATGAATGAATCATGCGTGAGTTTGCGCAGCTTGCGTACCTGGATGTTCTCATTAAGAAATGGTTTTTGAGTATTTCATAGAAGAATTCGCTCAGCTTTCACGTCAGATCCACGTGTTCTTTCTAGTCTTTCTGTATGACAATTTTTGATCGGTTGGCTACCATTTTTACCTTTATTGAAGTTTTCGACCCGGCGGACGAGGAAATAGCAGTGGGAACCGCCTGGCCGGCGTGGCACCAAAAAAGCTAGAAATAAGATGGGGCGGACAGCAGACGGTTTTCAGGACCATTCCCCTAAGTTAGCACACAAAAGCTACCAAGCGCGCACGAGCTGAGAACAAAAAAATAGAACATATGCTCAATTTTTTTATTGCTCTCCGGATTGTACTCAAGTACCTTTTAGCAGCCTACTCTTCCCAATAGAGTATGTTGATACTTAATTCATCCTCGAGAATCCTGTAGCGTACACTGGCAAGAGTCGCATTTACACTGCTCGAGGAAGTAAGTCATTGAGCGTTTTGTAACTTTTCCGATGGCTACGTACTCGTGCATTTTGATTGGCTGCTGTTCAGTTATTCTCGAGCAGGCCTCCTCGAGCGAAGTATAAGTACATGTATAGGCTTGCTAAGACTTTTTTATGCGAGCTTAATTTCGAAAAATTGTTAATATGTTGCATTTTATGGTCTTCATACAATGCAGACTGCCCATAAGGGAGGAGTGTGAGGGGGGTATCTGAAGAATTCACCGCAGACTAGGAAATTCAGATTCCGATCTATTTGGTTTGAGAGAGCAACGCCACATTTGAAATGGTTTTGGTCGTATTAGTATGTTTTTCTTGAAATGTTTGCAAATTAAAAAGTCGAAAGCAAGTGCTACTTCATATTCTTGCTATTTCCTGTTAAGCCATATGTCGCATAAGCCTGAGTCTACTCGACTAACCCTTGCAATTTTTGAGTAAAAGATCCTATAACTAAAGCTTTGCGTAAATAATTATGAGGATGGTACTCATCTTTGTCATTTTTCCGTTTACGAGTATTTAATTTAAAAACTGACTACAGACGTTTGACATACGCGATGATTTTTTCCTGGTTTTTTATTCGTTTTTGGTAGGTTTTCAAAACATTAATTGGAAATTGAAAGGTTTTATTGAAAAATGTGCTAAAATTCCTTTGATGTGATTAGTTTTGAATAGGTTATATTCAATCTGTGCAGTTACCTTCGGATTTTGAGAATATGGAAAAAGCAGCAACTAACTTGAGAAATAATCAACGGAATAGAAATGAAGAATTGAACTATCAAGCCAAATGTTCCACTAATTTCATCGCGAAATTTGCAGTGGTTGGTTTAGAAGAATCTTCCGTTGCAGAATTTGATTAAATCGATCGTATTTTTATCGAGTACAGTGGAATATTTAACCTTGAGGCAGTGGTTAACCCCCTTCAAATGAGTTCGTTAAACGCGTATTGTGTATAGGAAAGTTTTACCCGTAACTTCACTGTAGGCCAAGACTACAATGATTGGTAGTTCGATGATTCTATTTCTATGTTGACAGACTAGCGTTTAAAGGATGACTAGAATTAAAACTGGATCTATATTTCATCCGAATGGTGTTCGGAACCGGACACAAAATCCACATGATGAAAACTTTTCCGAATGAAACATCCATACTTCGTCCGAATCTTCCCAGGGTGCAGCTCCTCCGACAAAGTACTCTCCGAGTTTTCGTTCATACTGTTTTCCGAACGAAGTACAGTTAAGGATATGAATAGTACATGAGATGCATAAAAATGAAACTTCGTACGGTAGACATCAATCTAATAAATTTCATTCCTGTTACAAAACATATAGGACCAGCAGGAAGACACGGAATTGGTGGTTTTTAATACATGGTTTGGAAGTTCATTTACAGGTCAAATTATTTTTTTCTGTTTTTCTCAACTATCTTACTATTATGGACCCTAAACATGTTGCAAAAATAGTGTATTTTGTGATGCAACATTTCTGTATAACGTCTACGTATCATAGTACGCTTTTGAACTTTCCACCTCAATGATTTCACTGATTATTGCTAGATATATGCTCTTTTTCGTGTATCCGAATCGGTAGGAAGTAGACAACTTTCCTACTTTGACGGAGATCCTTTTCCGAACGTTTTTTGGGTAGGGTTCAAAAGCGCAGCGTATTCAAAAGGACAAAAGTTTCAAAAGCGCGGCAAACGCAAAAAATTCAGAAGCGCAGCAGTGCTGGCTGTACCCCAGTGCTAAGAGCTTCAAAAGCGCAGCCAACGGTGAAAAACTGTGTCAAAAGTGCAGCTAGTTATAAATTTTCATATTCTATGTGCTGCATTAAAAAATCACATTCAACATTCATTGACTTGAATAGCTATAGAGTTTCCAAGTATCAAACAAAAATGAACGCATCATTGATATAGAAAAACAATTTCTATCGTGATTCCAAAAACGGATAAATGTATAACTTCATGGAAAGTGCACTCTGCCCCTTCGAACCGAATTTTTGAGAACTCAGTCACTGAAATTTGTGAAAATACTGCGAACACCTTAAAATAAATGTCGGCCAAGCGCATTATACTTTGAATCCTTCTCTAAAACCGCGTCTGATTTCCCATTCAAATCTGTTAAATTCCAAAGAAATTTATCAATTTCGTCAAAAATTACATAGAATAGTGATGGAAGTATCGACGAATGTTTAGATTGTCAAAAAAGTTCGACACATTGCCGCCTTCTGGAAGGTTTACAAAAATAGAAAACAAATTAATCGTCGTTCAAATTCCAGAAGATATCACAGAGTATTGAGATTTGAGTAGATTAGGGTCAAAACTAGATATTCTCTTTTTTATTTCTGTTAACATGTTTTCTGCTTAATTATATTTACGTTCTTCTTTCACTCTAGGCTTATTTCTATTTCATTTAATCGTCTCTCTGCCTTTTCTTTTCCGTTCCATTTATCTGCATCTTTTTTCTGAGTTACTACAGACCGTGACTGGAATTAAATTTTGAAATTCTATGCAAATAATGTGACTGTAGAAAAATATTCAAAAAGGTGGCCCGGAACGTCCTTATAGTCAAAACCACGCCCAGTACCAAGATGTACAAAAAACCTAAATGACAGAATTCCACAAGATTGTATGCTTATCACGTTAATAAGTCGTCTTTAAGAGATCCTGTATCATGAACTAGTAAGTACAAAAACAAGACAAAAAAGACTGACTATACACTTACTTCACCGTTGAAAGCTTTTGAAACACTGCTGCACCTTTGAAAACTTCCGAAGCACAGCATTAGGGTATAGACAGCATTGCTGCGTTTTTGGAATTTTTGCGTGTGCTGCGCTCCCGATTCAACCCTACCCATCATACCTGTAAGGTGTCCGACCAGTTGGGGTGGGGGGGGGCTAAACCGCAAAAAAGTCACTTATTCTTAATTTTTCCGAGTTTGAGGTGGGGTAGTTAGGGCTGGGGACTGGGGGTCCCCCCAACACCCCAATTACAGGTATGCTACCCATTCTGGCGATGAGGCTTTAGACTGTCGTCAAAATCGTTTACACAAAGTTTTTTCCAGAATTTCTCTCAAAAATTTTCTGAAGGTCAGTTAAACCGGTTTAGCAGGAAAGCCTAGAAATGCGGAATAGCATGTACTTGCTTTTCGGTTTTATTATTCCGAAGCATTTCAAGAAAAACAGACTATAAGTCATAAGATCGGGTCGTTGCAGGTTTACTTTTCTGTTGTATATGCATATCGTGTCTTCTAATTTACATATTTTCCTCCTTTCTCCGAGTTCCGACCAGAACTAAAGAAAAGGTAATTGCGACTTTAGTTATATTGTCCGTTTTTATGCAAATTATAGTTCTTAGTTGAGCGTACGCAGAATTTATGGATTCTGTGTTGTCAGCCAGCTTCTGCTTCTTGTCTTTCATAGTTTTGCCTGCTGGGTGACGAACATTGATTCCCAGTTTCGAAAACTGCGCATACACGGTCGCGCTATCTTGCTATTGAACAGTAGGCTAATAGGATTCCCAGAAAAACTCGCATTGAGCCTTTCCTCGAACCAACTACGGCATACGCAAGCTTTCGCTGAGCATGCTCACTGTATGGAGGCTTCAGGCTTAATGAAATGTAACTTGGGTGGGGCGCTATGCTACTTTATGGAAGGTGAATCAATCTGGTCTTTATTTCGGTTATTCTATCTCATTATCCGTATACTTTTATGCATCGATGTTTTGTCAGCTATCCTCTGTCATCCAGCATGCCCATAGTTACAATGACGTGTTGATATCATCTGGGTAGAGGATTTTTTCCGCACGCCTTCATCCGCACTTGGCGAAAATGACCCGAAATTTTTTTCGCACACGAAAATTTTTTCCGTTTCAACTTGAAATCGTTTGAAAAATGTGTAAAATGGGCGAAAATAGTAGATTGCAGGGGAAAATCTTGAAATATAACTGCTTTTCTAGCTCAGAAACATGATTTTAGGATGATCGAGCAAAATTAATGCTAGTTGCCGCTTACATTCTGTGGTTAGAGCTGAAAATTTATAGCTTTCAATTGACTCTTCTAGATTTTTATATGCTAGAACGCTTTAAAATTAGTCTTTTCAACCATTATCCCTAAGCTTTTCATTTTCAGTGGAAAATCGGGTATTCATTATTTCCCAATGACAAAACTTCAAGCTTGACAAAGAATCCATGAAGATCAATAAAAAATCTCAATTTCCAACTAAATACCAACCGAATAGTCATACTGGGAAGATTACCGATTGATAAATGAAATGAGGCACTTTAAATCATGTATATAAACCACAAACGTTTAATTTTTCCGGTGCTACGCACCGCAAAATGATGGTATAAAATAAATGTATGAAGAAATGTGGGAAAAATCAACAAATTTATTTTCATCGTGAAAATTCCACTTTTCACTTTAATTTTCACGATATACTTTTCACTAATTCCTTTTTTCATTGTCAAAGAAAGTGTCGAGTCTTAAGGGTCATTTATACTTGCCTTTTTTGACGGAACGGAACCGATCGCCAACAGCTTGAAACGTTCAGCCTGAAAATCAACTTTCGATCGCAAAGGATGACTGCAATTTTCTAGAAAATGACTGACGGTAACCTCCAACCGAATTGAACGGAACGAAAATTTCTCTTCCGTTCTGTGAGGTTGTGTCGACTGCATTCTGTTCCGTTCCGCCGAAAAAGGCAAGTATAAATGACCCTTTACTCAGTCTTGTATGAGATGAGACATAGCAGATTTATGGAAACAATCAAGGATAACAGAGAAATGAAACTAAACTTATTTTTGGCTGCGCTTCAGCTTAGTTGTAGTAAATATTATAAATTATTGTCGTTGCCGGCGCGCATTGCCGAGAAAATTTGAGATTTTGAGGTTCTAAAACGAAATTGAGGTAGTCATTTGTACATGTACAAACGGTTCTTACCCCATTTAGGTAAGAAAATTTCGGGGATCAGATACAGGAAAAACGCATTTTGGTGCATTTTAGAAGGTCATAATCTCACAATTTTCCGGCGCTTCGCGCCGGTTATAACTTTAATAATCATTAATATGTATTAACTAGCTCAGGCGCGGCTTTCAGAATGTCTACATTCATCTATCATCTAATGCACTGTTTTTTTGTACTCTACAAAGATTTTTTCCCTTGTACAAAAAAAAATTTTTACAATCTTTGTACATGTACAAAGATTTTTTTCTCCAGGAGGAACGATGTACGTCAGTCTCGAGCTATTGCCAATATTGTCGTCGTAGCTGCATACAAAATTGAATCCTGATGTTCGAAATTCCAAAATTCAGAAAATTGAGTTTTGAAAGTTGAAAACCGACGTGAATCAAATGAGGTTTAAGAAAGCTAGCTCCTGACAGCTTATTTATTGATTTTAGAGCGAGCGATCAAAAATCTATCTGTGCCACTAAAATTTTTCCCCAAGTTGCACATGGCAACCTGGCCTGTACAAAAAAATCTGAATGCATCCAAGCATACCTAGAAATAAATTGAGATCAGAAACTAAAAGACATCAAATAATGAAAGAGATGAATCTTGTTGAAGCTGGAGACTTACACCAATTTTATCAGTATGTGAATAGTAAACTTTCTGCATCTAGGTATTCATGATCTTAAATATAGAGACATAATTGCCATCAGTCCTATTGATAAATAAATAACTGATTTGCTAAATGATTATTTTTCCTCTATTTCTACCAAACCTGAAAATATTCCTGATCCTAACCTTACTTCTGATAAAAAATTTGAACATAAATTCTCTTGTAGTTTTGATTTCCTCCCTGTCCTCTCGGTGCTCAAAAATCTGAAACCAACGTTATCACTGGGTTCAGGATTACTAAAAAGTATTTACGAAACGAAAATTTTTTTGTACAAAGAAAAATTAAAATGTACAAAGACTTCTGACTTCAATCTTTGTACAAGTACAAAGGGGTGTTGTACAAAAAAAGAAACAGTGATCTAATGTGTAATAGTTTTCATCATCCGAAGCGTATTCTGTCATGTTTTAAATGGCAATCTTCAATATTTTATCTTTATATTTAATGAAGATTCACAGTTTTTCCTTTGAACATTTTTTGAGAAAGATCAATACGTCGTCTCTAAACTTTTTGACGCGATTATTCCTTTCTTAACATAAGATCAATTCAGAAGTTTCGTTTTTGGAAATTTCTACTCTTCCACTCATATCTTTTCGGCTGAGTTCGTGAGAGTTAACAAATAAATTAAGTGGTTTTAAAACAAATTACGACTTTTGAAAACAAAATTTGAATCTAATTCCTGAAATAAATGTTTGGAAAATTGATTTTCCAGCGTCGCTGAATGTCAAAACACAAAAAAAATTTCCGGCGTTTCGGGGCTGCAGAATATCTGTTGACATTACATGAAAATTCGACGTTGCTTAAGTGCGGAGGTTGCCCAAATCCCAAACATTTTTAGTTTTTCAAAAAGAATAAGGCTAAACTTGGATTTGGTGGTTTGCCCACTGTGTATTATGAATGCAACGATTGTGCAAAGCTAGGACACGAACATAGCCAAGTTTGTCAAGTTCTAACATATTTTATTCATGCAGTTTTTTGCTACAAAATATTAGAAAACGTCAAATGAATGAATCTGAGCTTTTATAATGAACTGAAATATGAAGAGAA
This sequence comes from Romanomermis culicivorax, assembly GCA_963922205.1. Lineage (NCBI taxonomy): Eukaryota > Metazoa > Nematoda > Enoplea > Mermithida > Mermithidae > Romanomermis > Romanomermis culicivorax. Next base: position 21,037 of record CAWUHX010000573.1, read on the forward strand.
AAATAATCGTATGGTCACATTTCGGTCACCCGGTACAGTCGGCCATGTGCTACCGTCGGCCAGAAGGCACAGTCGGCCACCCACTCTACAATCATTTAACCTACCGGAGTCATCAGAGATATTTTTAACAAGAACATTTTTTGTAAAGCATCTTCTCAAATTAAATGAGGAAGCTCCTGAGGCCATATGTTAAAAAGTAGCAGATGCTACCAGAGCACGAGCTTGGTTTTACCACACGCCAACAAAGTAGCGTCATCTAGACTCTTAGCATATCAAGTTGTTGCTACTAGGACAAAAATACAATTTTTTAGGGTAGTTCAAGCACAAGCTAAGTTTTAACACACGGCCCCTGGAGCCGGTACCATATCCCTAAGAGCTGATATCACTTGGGTTGATATGGATGGTGTAAAACTCAGTTTTAAGGAATGGGGTAGCCCCCCCCCCCAATCGCCGCAGTACGGGTATGGGTTCCACTAACAGCAGTATTTCAATAGTTCAGTGCTATTTTATAACACATAGCTAAGCTGCAGTACAGCTGGAGCCTGAGTCTCTCTGGTCAACCCGGCCCCATGATCAATAGATGTGACTACTAGACGTGACCACTGAACCACTAAAAGCGCGAATCGAGCCATGGAACCCTAGTAACGAATACTGAACCGTTAGAAAAATGTCTATTCTAACAGTCCTTGGTGCACTGAATACTGAATCACTAGAAACGGCTGCTGATCCTCTAGAATGGTACACCATATCGCTGTGATACCCGTAACGACTAGCAAAGTCTGTAGGGACACTCCAATCAATTATTCGTACATGTATTCTGTTTTTCTGTTGAATAATTCAATTTTCGGTTGAAGGCCTGATTTTCGAATTTGAAGACCTTCAGTTCAAAATTCATACGAGTTTCGCTAATTTCTTTCAATTTATCAAGATTGATTCATAGCTGATGTTTTCAGTTTTCTAGCTGGTTGGAGACACTATCCAGCCGATTGAGAGTATCAGGACGTTTTCCACTTTTTATCCCTCTCTCTCAATTTAGATTTTGGGCGACTTATTTACCTATATCTCCGGCGACTACCTTAGACTTCACCATTGCGGTTCAGGGCACTGATAACTCCCAAGTATGGGTATACTGTTAACACTAGTTCCCAGCCAAATGCTAGGCGGTTGATTATTTTTTCATGATTTTGATACTCTCGCATGGTGCTGAGTTATTTCGCAACTTGGCAATCGGTCGAATCAACTGCTCGTACTCAGTACTATAAGCTTCGCTAATGGCATATTTTTCACTTGGATTGCGCGAGTCGAATGTTCCTCCAGCTGGATGGTTGACTAGAAAAGAAGTTGAATCGGTGAGGTGCGGAACGAGGACATATTCTAGATCTCCTCTTTTTTTCACTGTTGAAGTGTCGAGCTCTATAACGTATATACTTTTTTGCAGCCTAAAAAATGAGTAATTGATATTTATGTCGACGACGATTTCCGCGCTTTGGGCAGAAATATCACACGTAGAAACTATTCATATGCCTTTATTTAGGCATTTCAGCTTCTTTTGATGTCACATACGAGTACTCACAAACGACCGTGGATTCATCTTGTTCTGAAAAATTACCTCCAAACGCGTTCATTGATCATCGAAGGTCTTCGATTTTATTTGAAATTGTAAAATTAACCGAAAGTTAGCATGTCGAAAGTGTTGATCCTATGTTTATTGAAATTTCTACTGCCAGCGACGTTAATAACGTGTAAGTTAAAAAAGAACTAAATTGGCGGATTGTGTTTAGTTACCTCAAGTGTCCCGTTACTCTTAAGTATGCTATAAATCCCTTTACTGCTAGTAATGTATTTTTTTGCAAAAAATGGTGTCCCGTTATTCCAACAATGCTATATTAATCTTTTAAAATTTCTCTTCGATACTTTAACACTTTAGCATAACAATTTGATGAACAAACAGTAAGAGCAAAACAAAGAAAACGAAAGGAAAAGAAATACAACAAAAAATGGACATAAACCAAAACATAAACAGAGACATAGAAAATCAAAGAAAAAAATTATTAAGAAAAGAAAAAGATAAGAAATAGAGGGAATAAAGAAAACTGAAAAAAATTGAAACTAATGTTCCAATGGCACTTCCCCCAATTATATACATGTATTCATCTCAGGGCCCTGACAATTACCTTTTATGTTCTTGTCTGGCTATGTAAGATTTTTCTAATTCAATGCGGTAGTCAAACTCTTCAAGATTAGTGATGAGTAGGGTTGTTCCATGACAGATAGTTTAGCCGTAAAGGGGCCGTTACACCTGCCCCGTGACCGTGGCATACATGTAATTGGGGGGGAGGGGGAGTGCTATGGGAAGCCCCCCCTCCAGAAATCGTCGACCATATGGCTAGCCATTGGGCGACCGCCCCGAGAGGATTTTCCAATCCAATGGTTAGCCATATTGTAGCTGTAAAGACCCCCATACTTCTAGTCGGAAAAATACTGAAAAATGTCAATTTTTGAACAAAAAATGGTTCAAAATGTGAATTTTCTTGGCGCTTCGCGCCATGAATACATTTTTTCCGTCTTCTTAGGAAAAAATTACAATTTTTTGAACTATTTTTCGAACTTTTCGGGAAAAAATGGAATTTTTCTTCCTTGAGAGACCCCTCCCCCTAAAATTTTGGGAATTACTGACCCCCGGCCCCAAAAAAGTCGCTCAACCCCCCCCCAGACCTCGGGGCCCCGTTACATGTATGCATGGGACAACACTAGTGGTGAGTCAGAGAACTTTTAAACTCTTCGGTTAATTCATCACTACATGCAGAAAGAAAGAGTAATCTGATTTATCTTCATTACTATATATACTTGCTTTTGGTCCAAAGTTTTATCTTTTCAGGTTGCCTAATTCGCCAATGTCTGCTCTCGCTGTTATACGGTCTTCTATTTCTCGTTTGGCCATTTAGCAGCAGCTATTCTGCGACGGGTGATCTCAGAAGTAAGTAATGTTTTTGCCCATTCTAGTCGAATCTGAATTTTTTCTGTAAAATTCGGAGGCCTAATCGAGAATTCGATTAATTAGCTTAATTTTCTGCTGTCCAAGTAAGACAAACATTTTAAAATCTATTTAGTAAAATTTTCTATCTATGTGGAGAGCAGCCGCAAAATCTATTTTGTTTAGGCGGCATTATTACCTGTACTTAAAGACTCAAATCTTAATTATATCGAATGTTCATTATCCATAGGATATTTTTTCAATATTTTTCGTTCAAGGAGCATCGGAAAGTTTGGTAGGGATAAAACTCCACATAATGAATGTAGTACTTGCCGCGACCTATTTTTGCTCGCTGTGTCACTTTGCGGGGGGATGCTATCTCAATACAGCAGGCCCACAGCTATCTGCCATAATACTCTTCTTTCTCTCCTTTCTTACTTCTTCCTATAATTACAAGAGAAGTTAAAAAATTTGAGATTTTGACTTTTTAAAATGCACCATAATTTACATTTTCCCTTTCGAACCCTCAATTTCCCCCCAAAAAGCACGATTCGGAGAAGTATAGAGAATAGACCATTCCCAAGATTTATGATTTTAGAGCCTGGAGAAGCGTCAAAAAATCTTTGAACTGAGCCAAAAATGTTTGTCTTGTACAAGAGAAACAATGGTGCTCTGCAGTTGTTTATTTCGATTTTACAAATCAAAATCAGCTATGCAGTACATTTTCGATACTGTAGACGCCCTAATCGTATTTTTCTCTCACTGACGACTACCCACTCTCAGACTACCCAATGGGTCAATACAATTCATTTTTTTCAAGGTACATACACCCATTGATTCATTTCCTTTAAATTGACATGCCCATTATAACACTTTCCAAAATTTTGTGTTCCAGCAAGCCACTTTTCTGCCGCTCCACTAGACTAGTAAGTCGTTTTCACCAAAATAGTACATAAATTTCTAAACCCAAGGCCACCCTTTGGGGTAGCTTGCTTTTAAATGATTTTTATGTGATTCTAGAGATCCGTGTTTTATACGCTAATCTTTGTATACATTTTCTGATCCAGATATTGCTTCGGAAAATAGTTTTGGCCTAAAAAATGGATTTATGCCTTAAAAAATAATTCTATGGTGGAATTCATTATATGATTCCGAATTGGCACTAAAAACCAGAATCTAATACAGTGATTACTTTCAAATGGAAAACATATTCTCTATTTCTCGTCTAGAAAATACGAAAACGTACTTGAAATTCTGCGTCGCTTTGGGCTCTTTGGCATTGTCGTCACAACTAATTGTCTGTGGTCTGAGCTTCGGTCTTTGGGCTGATAGTGATCCGTCTGATTGCGACAAATTTTGGACTGTATTGCGGGCAATAGGGTTGCAGAGGTAAAAGTTTTAAGAGTTTACTTTTGTGAACACTGATTTCTTTAATGTTGTGGTGATGCAATGGATCCTTTGGGCATTCAAATTTAACGGTATTCTGGATAGTATAAAGAGAAAGTATTCCAAATGGGCATATTGTCTTAGTGTTATATCAATTTTTCAAAAATTCTTATTGAAATTTTTTCAAGCACCGAGTCAACTTAATAAGTAAAAATTTATTTTGAGCTATTTAATTTTTTCTTAGCTCGGATGACGCCAATTTTCCTTTATTAAGACATTCCAAGCTGAGCACCGTCGAAATCATTCGCTATATCGCACCTGATGTAGCGGTCAGTTTCGTCAGCACGGTGACTTTATTGGTCTATGTTTGCTCAAAACCCAGACACGTCGTACTCACTCAGCTGGATGAAGTTATGGCCAGCGCCGTTTTGATGGGGCTCGGTCCCGCTATTGCGCAAAAGCAGAAAGCTCTGGCCGAACGCTATAGACGACACTTCAGGTTGTTTGGTTAAAATATTCACATATGAATTTTCTAACCTGTTATTTCCACCCTAATGACGTTTTTGAAGAAGAAAGAAATTTATTAAATGCGAATAAATACAAGAGTAAATGCGACTAATACAGAAAAGCTCATGGACCTGACAAAAGCACATGCGAATTGAGCTTTAAAAAACGACTCAATTTAGACCGAAAACAGGGCATATTGTTCGAATGAATGATATTATTGGGTAGGGAATTCCAAACATCAATATTTCGCGAGCAAAAATCATGTTTTAAAGCGTTAGAGTTATATTTCGATTTATACAATTTAAATAAGTTAGACGCGCGATAATTGAATGGACTCAAAGTGTAAAATAAGTTGGGTGGAAGAACTTTAAATTTCAAAATTAAGAACATGTAAGATAGGTCGATACACGTACGTCTTGATGCAAGGTCATCAAGGCCAGATTTGTTGAGGCGCTCCTTATAGCTTAAATCTTTATACCCAAAAAGTCTTTTTGTAAACCCTCGTTGAACTTTTTCTACCAATTTAGTATCCCCAACCAGACAAGGATCCCAGAGTGGTGAACCATATTCCAGGATAGGGAGAACATAGGATTTAAAGGCCCTGATTTTTAATTCATTGAAGTTAGAGTGAAAACATTTTAAAATCAAATTTTCCACCCTAGATGCTTTTTTAACCAAATAATTACAATGGGCAGTTGCTGACAATTTTTCATTGAACATATCACCAAGATCCTTCATCTCTAAAACAGTAGGAATCAGAAAATCGTTTATATAATACTCAACTTTGGGGTTATTACGCCCAAGATGCAAAACAGAACATTTTTCCAGAGAAATAGATAATTGCCATTTCAATGACCATTCATAAACTTTGACAAGATCGCCTTGTAGTACTTCAGCATTTTTTGTAGCATTAAATATTTTCACATCATCAGCAAAAAGATAAATTTCACTGCTAATACCATCAAATATATCATTTATGAAAATTAGGAACAATGTTGGTCCCAATACACTACCCTGAGGAACCCCACTAGTAACCTTAATTGGATTAGAGAAGCAATTGCCAATTTTTACCTGTTGAGTCCTATTAAATAAAAAACCATGTAACCATCTCAATAAAAAACCAGATATGCCATAGGAAGCTAATTTTCCAAACAGTTTTTCATGAGAAACAGTATCAAATGCTTTCTGAAAATCGATATAAATTGAATCTGTTGCTACTTTTTTATAAAATTTTTAGCCCATAATGTTTTACAACTTAAAAGCTGGAGGACACAAGATTTTTTCTTTCTAAATCCAAATTGTCTATCATTCAGAAAATTATTTGACTCAAAATAAGCCATCATGTCTACATTTATAATACTTTCCATAACCTTACATGAGACACAACATAAAGAAACTGGTCTATAATTTTCTACCTTTGCTGGGTCCTTTTTTTGAAAATAGGTACCACATTTGATGTTTTCCAAATATCTGGTAATTGTCCAGTTCTAAATGAAATTTCAAAAATTGTTCTCAAAGGTTCTGCCAAAACTAGATATAATTTTTTCGGGAAAAAGGCACACAGACCATCAGGACCAAGAGACAGTGTAGGCTTCAAATATTTTAGAGTCAATAGGACTCTTAAGAAATCAAATTTGATTGATAAATCTTTATTAAACTGCTTTTGAGAATATTCAGGGACTTTTTCATTGTCCAAGATAAATACTGATACAAAATATTGGTTGAATATTTCACTTTTCATTTTATCATCAGTTATATCAGACTCACCAGAAACAATAACAGGGACAGTGTGTCTCAAGTGAGTTTTATTATTGATAAATCTATAAAAATCCTTGATTGAATTCGATTTTAGCAAACATCCTTTCTAGCATAATATTTGATCATTGCAGTTTTCAAGACTTTGGAATTGTGTTTCAGTCTATTTTTGTTAGCATAACTACGATTTTTAACATAATTTTTCCACAAGTGGTTCTTTATTGATTTTAATTTCAAAAGATACTTTGGCAATCTAGAGGTTTTTGAGAATTTTTTCTTTTTGGGAACAAATTCCAGTATTAATTTCTTCATTAGTTCTAAAAAGACAAGATAGAAGTCATTAATAGTAATGCATTGTCTATTGACTTTTATTGACTTTTGTCAAATAGATTTGAAGAGATTCATAATCAGCTTTCCTGAAATCAAATTTATCATCATAAATGATTTTATCCTTGATTCTAACATTGATACTAAAATTGACAGTACAATGGTCACTCGTAGAAAAATTTTCCCCTGTGGTGCAATTATTCACAAGACCAGGGAAATTACACAATGAATCTTGAGAGAAATGAATGTGAATGAATACTATAAACTTACTGGTTAATGAGCACATGTTTTTAAAAATCAACGACACACGTTGAACATCTGGAACATTTTAACATTGATATCGCTACTTTAAATGAAGCATATCAAGTATTAACTGACAATAATTCTATTGCCGTTAATATGATCGAATCATATCATAACTTAACTCCTGCGTAAGTTCCTTTGGAAGCATTTATTTTTCGTTAGAAAAGTTTCAGAAGTGAACTGTCAAAGTTAATAAAATCAAAAACAGCTTCATCAATCTCAAAATTCAATGCTGTGCATATTCCTTGCTTTATAAACTTGCGATCGTATTTAGATTTATTTCTTCTAGCGTAATCTTTTCGCACTCTTTCTTGAAATCCTGTGCATAACTATTTTAAATACTTCATTCTTCCAGCAAATTACATCTGTCGGAACTTACTTCCTTGACTTTATTGGCTCTTTGCGGAGCAATATATCCGTCCATACTTTCGGCCGTTTATTTCATTGCATTTTTGGCTATTATAACTTACTGGTCGATGTATTTACCAATCGGCAGGAGAACTATGAACGTTTTAAAAGTCGGCGTTTCATTCTACTGCGCCGTACATTCGACTTTACTGTATGTTTCACAAATGGAATTGTTCCAGAAAGTTTTCGATTTGTCTTCGATTAGTTTCAAGTAAGCGACCGTAACGGATGATAGTCATGTTTGTTTCAAATCGTAGTTTCGAAATTTTTGAAGCTTATCTTAGTTGTACATAGCTCAATTTTTTGACCGAATACAAATATTGCTCACACCATTCAAAAAGATTTCAATAAAAATGACATTATTTTTATAAATAACCTCACATTTTACAGGTTAATAGGTTTGCCCGTCGTTTTTAATTCAACTTGCATAAATGATACTTTAATGGCGCCAGTAATGCTCAGTCCTATCGATCATTGGCCAATCTACCTCAATGCAGCTGTTTTGTTGATATACTTTATTTATACGGGTCTGCAGTACAATTATCAGCAGCTTGAAGATGTGAGTGAGATGCTAGAGGATCTGACTTTGATCAATGATTTTGTTGCTCTCGCTTTGTTTTGCCGAATTTTGTCGAAAAAGTTTAACTGAATTTCGAAGCTTTCCTTGTTTATACAGGGTGAGCCAAAAAAAGGCGACCGGTACTGACTTTCATAGCTTTCGAACGGGTGAAGCTTTTTTAATGCGGTTTCCTGCCGTCGATAGATAAAACATCTGGCATAAAACTGCAAAGTTTCAGCCAGATTGCTCTTATATTGACTCACTAGAATCGAAGAAATGTCGGTTTTTCTGCAAATAAATTTTGAAAAATTGATGAAAATGTACAAAATCAACATGTTTTACAACAGAAAAGTGCACTAAATCCAATCATGAGAACCATAAAACAGCTGGAAAATACAAGAGAACCGTTTTATCGTGTCCTACATTCTTTAACACCAATAATTTCAATCGTTTTTTCGATCTGGTCAGTGACAGAATTGATTTTGATTTGATTTTGGTTTTTTTCCAATTTCAAAACAAAAACCCTTGATTTTGGCAAAATTTTGCTCCGTATTGAAACAAGAAGTTAATGACTAAATTACGTGTAACTTATTAATCTGGGTGACTTCTGAAGTATTTTTGTGCTTAAAAATCTTTACAAAACTTTTTTCACAATAGGACAACTTTTACTTTGATTTCACAATTTTTACTTTTTGAAAAATGACCACTTTTACTAAATTTCTGTTTGTACAGTAGCCATAAATGCTAGAAGCATAAAATTTTCCCTTTATAACAAAGATAAACAGGGCATTCTAATGCAGAAATCCGCATTGAAAACGCTTTATTCGTTTAAAAGTTATGGAAGTCAGCCATACCTGTAAGAGGTCCGACCAGTTGGGGGGGGGGGGGTCGAAAAAAGTCGAAAATTTTCCCAAAAAAGGCCAAAAACATACACTTTTTTGCCAATTTTTTTAATTTTTTCCAAACTGGTGGGGGGCAGGGGTTGGGTATATGGTTGGCCAAGTTGGGGGGCCCCCAACCCCCCTCCCAATTACAGGTATGAAATCAGCACCGGTCGCTTTTTTTGGCTCACCCTGTATAAGCGTTTTCTGTTTTATTATTTATCTTTATTGAACGGCATCGGGACCTTAGACGCGGGACAATAGAGCGTCGTGTCATTAGAGCGGGGACATTAGAGCGCAAATACATTGGAGCGCTAGGATATTAGAGCGCAGGTCAATAAAGCGCAGAGACGAGCGCAAAACAATAGGGCACAGAAACATTAGATCAGAGCAAAATAAAAAAAAACGATAATGAAATAATTTGAAAAATAACTTCATTTCAGCTAAAAAATATCGATTCTTCACATTTTTTCATGACTCTGGACGTTGCAGGCCGGATGGCCGACTGTAGCGGCTGACCGACTGTACCAGGTGGTCGACTATAGCACATGGCCGACTGTACCGGGCATACGTGTAAGACCTCCGACCAGTTGGGGGAGGGGGTAAATCCGAAATTTGGGGGAATGGGTCGAAAAAAGTCGAAGTTTTTCCCAAAAAAGGGCAAAAAACATTCACTTTTTTGCAAATTTTTTCAATTTTTTCCAAACTGGGTGGGGGGTTGGCTGGGTGATGTTAGGTATATGGTTGGCCAAGTTGGGGGTGGGGTCCCCCCCCAACCCCCCCAAGTACAGGTATGGTACCGGGTGGCCGAATTCAACCTGAAATAGTTTATATGTATAAGTCGAACCTTATGTAAAATGTTTTTACACGAAATGTGAATAAAATGTTGCTCAATATAGGTCTCAATGTACAAGATATCATCGGAAAATGCAAGAGCAACGCAAAAATATGCTAATTAAATAAAACCAAACAAGGATACCTGTCTGAATTCAAAAGTTTTTCATTTTATAGGAAATTTTTCCCTCGTATCCGCTCACTTCGTTGAGTATATTTGTTATAAAAAGGAATCTAAATGATTTTGGGGCTGAAGAATATCTATTGAGAGTTCATGGAAATTCGACGTTGCTCAAGTATTTTCAATTTTCATGAACAGAAAATGCAAAAAAAATCATTAATATTCTTTTCAAATAAAAGCACCATGCTGATATTCCACAAATGTGAAGACCCCATTGATTTTACCACAGCTAAACCCATATATATATATATATATCGAAAAAAGTGATGAGCCAGAGACATTCCAGAGTACGACCCTTAGATAATTTACTCAAGTAAAGACGCAATTCCGTTGTTGTTCTATCTTTATTCAAAATTCTATTTTTTCCAAGTTCTAACATATTTTATTCATAGTTTTTTGCTACAAAAATATTGGAAAAAGTCAATAGAATCAATCAACCTAGGCTTTCATAATGAATTAAAAAATTACGAAGGGCATATTTCTACACTTGATTAGCATATTTTTGTGTCGCTCTTGCATTTTTTGATGATATCTTGTGCATTGAAACCTATGTTTAGCAACAGTTTATTCATTTCGTGCAAAAACGTTTTACATAAGGTTCGACCTACATATCAACTATTTCTAATTGAATTCAGCCATCCGGTGCAGTCGGCCATGTGCTACAGTCGACCAAGTGCTACAGTCGGCCACTCGGTAGAGTCGGCCAGCCGCTACAGTCGGCCAGACGGCACAGTCGGCCACCCGCTACGCAATCACTCTGGAGAAGCTCATAGTTTTCCTTTTCTTTTGTTTGACTCGTTTGTTATTTTTATAATTCATTGTTCGCTCACTCTCATAACTCGTATTCTCTTTTTACATTTTTTATTCAGCTACCGTGGAAATTTTTTCTGTCTCTGTTTGTAAAAATGCTTTGTTAGTAGATAATCGGCGGAATCAATGCTGTGTTCGAGAAGTTACTATGTAAATTTTTCACACAAAAATTGAAAAAGACAAAAAATTGCAAATATTTGACCTTTGAATTAAATTTTTTCATTTTGTCATTTTCGAATTCATCTTGAATCTCTAACTCGCATTCAAAATAAAATACGCAGTCAACGGGAAAACTTTGTCGGCTTTTGAAATGAAGCTGTTTGCTTATTATTCTTTTGTATGTTAAAAAACTATTTTAAATTCGCGTTGAATGCAGACCAATAAACGTCGGTTTGAAAAAATCAATTTTTTCGAATGCACTCTAATATCCCTGTGCTCTAATGTCCTCGCTCTATTGTCCTGTCAGACTATTAAACAATTTTATCGCTTCTTAGCCTCATCCGGATGATGTTGTCGAGACCGATCCATTTCTGACCGTTAGCGACCGCTCTCTACCCGGGCCTTCAATATTGGCTGCTGATCGAAGCGGATTGGTCGACGAAACGTCATGGTCCGCATCGAATCAGTGCCTCAAAAAGACAGACATTGTAACGCGCTCGAACTATTCTAAACGGCTATTTTCCTTCGAACATTTGTTTGATCGCGCGTCTTCAACGAAAAGGAATGTTTCTTATTCGACGACGAAATTCAATTCCTACGGTGGCAAATTTATTGATCAAATAGAATCGATCGAATTTCATCACTCCGCTTTGAGCAAGTATGGTGATAATCTTCAAATATCAAAAATTTGAAGCTTTTATTTACATAGCCGTAAAGTATACCAGTTGGTTTAAATGTTGTTCTGGGAATGAGGGAGTGGCCGGTCTCCGGCCACCAGCCTCTGACGAGGGAGTCGAATGCCCCATCGCCGGCCGGTTAAATGATCATGCTCGGTTACCTAAGTACAGAAATGATGGTTGCACAAATCTCCACACTGAATATTTTCCCTTCCTTATGACAACTGGCGTTATAGTTAGGAAATATCTGTTGTAACGTAAGATAGATTAAATTTAGATTGAGAATTAGTGACTTCTTGACAGATTAGTTCATTCAGATTATTGATGTGCGTCGGATTCCGGATATGCTGACAGATATTTTGAAAAACGGATATCCGCATGTGAAAAAATATCCGAATATCTGGATATATAAGGATATTTTCACTGTTCAAAAGAAGAAGTAATGGTTACTGAAAAGTTAGGTGCTAGATTATGTGCTATTCTCATGTGAGCGATTACTAAATGTGCGATTCCCAAGTGAGCGAATCCCCAACTGGGTGATCCCAAACGAGCGATCGAGAATTTGATAATACTTTCTTTTCTTCATTCTCCTTCTTGTCATCTAATTTTTTTTTGTCCATGATACAATACATTGCAAGTTGCCGTTTTAAATAACCGTAGTCTTCCGTATAATTCTTGCACAGTTTGGCATGCTTGAGTCTTTCATCGTTGTAAGTGTGAAAATCTTTATAAAAAATAAAAACAATGGAAGGCTGGAAGAAACAAAACATCAAGAAAAGGGTAACGTCAACGAAAATGTAGACATTAAGAATTAGTGAAAATAGGTGGAAAAGCATTAGAAGAAGAAAATAAACATGAAAAAAGTGACAAGAAAGACGAGGCAAGACAGAGAAAGCAGCAAGGAAGAAAGAAAAGATAACGTGAAAAAGTAACAAAAAAAGGAAAGAATCAGTAGAATAGAAAAAGAGAAAGATAAAGAATAAAAGCAAAAAACTAAGATGAAAAGTAGGTAAGAATGAATAAGAACCACAATAAATAAAATTAAATGGGAAATGGAGCGTGTTGAATTGCATAAGAATTATTTGAGAGACAGTATATACTTATAAAAAATGACAGTTCGTAATTCATTTTTTCATGAGTAAAAAAGAAAAAAAGTAGATGTCACTAAAAAATCAGATGAAAGAAAGCAGAGAGAAAAAGTTAAAAATGCAATTGGGAATCACTCATATGGGAATCGCTCACTTGGGAATAGACCCTACATTATTACACAAAGTTTCAACAATAAAACAACAAAAGGTTCAGTAGTATTGTAGTTGACCCAGTGTATTATTACTTAATATTTGATTTCTTTTTGCCTCTTTGCAAACAACATTGAAAATGTCCGGATATATCCGGATATCTGAAGGTGCAAAAAACACGGATATCCGGATATGGAAATTTTTCTGGCGCACATCACTAATTCAGATACTCTGACTCTGGCCTCTATTGCTAATTGCTGTTTTTTCTTCATATGAAATTCAAAAATGTAACAGGTGAAGCTTATGTTGGAAAAGATACACGTGACAACCAATTTTAAATTAGAGGAAAATAAGTCATGCCTATATAGATAATAAGATAAAAAAATACTCCTATGCTATTAACTCAATTTAATTTGCAGCTAAGGATAAAGTCTTTTTTGTAATTGTCTATTACCTATTGATTGATTCCCTTGTGAGCGAATTCCCAAGTGAACAAATTTTCAATTAAACGATTATCAAAAGAACAATCGAGTTGCTCAAATTTTTGTTAACGTATGTTTTAACGCTTTCATTTTTTGTTTCCGATTCCTTTTATTTCATTTTCTGGTCGTCAACTTCAATTTTGATAACCTCAAGCCTGAAATGCAAGAAAAAGAAAAGTGATACCCAGAAAAAAGATGAGGATCACATGGATGGATGATTGGTTTTTGATAGATAAAGCTGATTGTAGTACTTAATTATTATTGCAGTAAAGTTATTTTTCATTTATAGGAAGTTCACTGAAACAATTGCATTACATTGTCATCACAAAACTAATCAAATTAAAATCTCCGGCCCGACCGGGGTGAAGAAGCTTTTCCTGGCTGCAAACTACTAGGAATATGCTTGGGATTTTTTGTGAACTCACGTTTTCATGTATGGAAACGATTGTTCTTCTTAATCTTCACACGCGGGAGTCATATCTGAAACACAGCTGATTGAATTTTTCTTAGACCGTGAATAATTTCTACATTTTTTCGCGTTTAAAGCAGTCAGCCTAGCTTTTTAATGCAAAAGTATGGTCAGCGAGAACCACTTTCTAGCTAGGACATGTTACCTTTACTTTTTTCGTGTATTTCCAAAAATGCTCGTTTCTTTTTACTCGGTTTCGTGAATACCCAAATTCTCATGCTCGAACGTTTTTTTTTTTTTGATATAAAACGATCCACATTTTTGTGATTTTGCTTGTCCGATTTTAACAGCTTTTACTTTCAGATTTTTCGGATTTGTCATCCGCCATAGTTACGTGTTGAGTTTGATCATGATGATGGCCTGGGCCATCATGTACCACTGTTGGTTATCGTTCGTTTGGTTAGCTATGGCTTGCCTCATATGGTTAACATCAGATTCGCGAGCTACTTGTCTGAAATTATCGCCGTTTATCGTGATTTACACCGAAGTGAATGCAAAAGGCTTGTTATAGATTTTCACAAATTCAAAATATATTATCATCAGCATAAGTGCATAGCAAATCCACGCATTTTTTGTCGCATCCTTTTAGTTATTTGATTTTCTAGATTGTTGTTTTCAGATTCTTTTATGCTGCGAATTCTTGTATGGAGTTCGATCACACATAGCGCCACTAATTCAAGATATTTGGCCTGAAGAACTGCCAAGTGCTCCTTTACTGCAGATAGGTTTTATAACGCCACAAGGTCCTGCATGCATGCCACTTCTAGCCAAAGTAAGTCATTGTATGGGGCCAAAAAGAGTTTGACGCATATTAAACTATTTAGGCTATGTGATCCAAAATTTTCTGATGATTAGAGCTCCTGGCAGATACAGCAATTACTGATAACGAGCCTACCCTATATTTAGGGTTATAAAGGGTATTACTCCTACCTAAGGTCCTGAATATTATTCATTGAATCCAAATTTTAGGGAGGTGATTTGATTCTATAACACTCTTGCATAGGGGAGATCCCGTTGACTATCTCCAGGCAGAGTTTTTAGCCAAAGATTTACTGGCAGACGATTGAAGTCAGTCACAGGAGCTTTTATGTACATAGATAGAAATTAGTTACGATTTCGATCTAAAACAATCACAGTGGGATAAGTTTAGCCGGCCATAATTTTAGGACAGGCGTATTAATATATATTTTACACTTATGAGCACAGTAAATAACTTCCAAGTAAAACACTGAGATTTACTGTTTGATCATTTTGCCATGACTCATACTCATAGTACTAAAGTAAAAATCAAAGCATTGAAGTGCTGTCTTGAATTTCAGGCAGTCCGAAGAAATGACAAAACATCATATAACTGCTCAAAAAGATATTCCTGCTATTCATACATGTAACGGAGCTCCGAGGTCTGGGGGGGGGGTTGGAGCACTTTTTTGGGGCCGGGGGTCAGTAATTCCCAAAATTTTGGGGGGAGGGGTCCCTGAAGGAAAAAAAATTCGATTTTTTCCATGAAAAATGTCGGAAAACGGTTTAAAAAGTAGTAATTTTTGTCTAAAAAATGATAAAATATGTACTTATGGGGCGAAGCGCCGAGAAAATTGACGTTTTTGACCATTTTTTGTTCAAAAATTGACATTTTTCATAGAAAAAATGGCATTTTTCAGTATTTTTCCGACTAAAACTATGGGGGTCCCAAGGGCTACCATATGGCTAGCCATAGGATTGGAAAATCCTGGGGGGCGGTCGCCCAATGGCTAGCCATATGGTCGACGATATCTGGGGGGGGGGGGGTTCCCATAGCACTTCCCCCCCCCCAATTACATGTATGCTGCTATCCAGCATTTTCAGGATTTATTTCCTATCGACCATGCCCACGTATGGTTTTTCAATAGCCGATTTTGATGAAAAAATAGCTCAGTGAGTGAGAGTTGAGGTCAACATCAAGCAAACATTGAACTTTACTCTGCCTGAAAATCCGACCTTAGGGACCTCTGCCTAACTCCGCTATTTTTCAGCTATTCTTTTCTGTGCCGTTTTGGATTTTATTGCGAGTATTTCTACGCGAAAAACAGTTGACTCTGAACAGTCGAGACCGCGGTATAAGTCCTACATTCAGCCTTTACCATAGTCAAGAATGCGCCGACAGAGCCAACGTTGGCTTAACTTGGTTTGGTACACTTTTGGCTACTTATTGGATATACGTTGTTGGGTTGACGTTATTGCTAATTTCGGTTCGACAACCGGTAGTCGTTTACGCCATATTATACATGTTATTCTTCTTAGTACTAATTACGGTATTTCAAGTGAGTATTAGAGCTAGTGTAATGTGAACTCTATCTTTACACAACGGCTCATACAGCGGAGTCTGAAAGTTCGGATTGTGGATCAGCCGCATTTTATGGGTGGATATTCGTGTCATCGGTTGCCCAAGATTTTCGAAAACAAAAAATCATTCAATTTTTTGCCGGAAAAAAATTTGAGCAATATCCAGAAAGTCTTGTCTATGAGACCATAAAAATTTGTATTTATGGCCCAGAGCGTAGGAGACTTACTTTGGACCGTTTTTGTTCAAAAATGACAATTTTTTACAAACTTTTCAGGCGTTTTTTCAGAAAAATGTGACCTTTATGGCGATAGCCATATGATCAGCAAATCTTGGAGATCACCACATAATTATTGCGACATGTTCCACGGTTTCTGGGAACGTTACTATGGCAGATCCCCACCCCAGTTATGCATGCAGCCGCTGTCATTTTTTGGAAAATGGTTGTTTTTTAAATTCTTAAAATTATATATTTATTTCTTTTTTTGTGCAGCTTTCGTTTCGAACTTGGCGCGTAATGCTGCTGAGTTTTTGGTCATTATTAGTCGTGTATTCAATTATGATACTGCTCGTCGTTTATACTTACCAATTTCACGATGTTCCGATGATCTGGCGTAATTGGACCGGATGGGAAATAACTAATTCTAGTCATTTTGAGTGAGTTCAGTTCTTTACGTCAGTAATTTTTCAGCTATATTTTCCAAATTCCAGTGCACATTTTTTATAGCGAAGGAGACACATTTTGCTCTGCCTAGCTTTGAATATCTCACTGACTCATCGCTATTCCATTTTCAGATTCAAAGATTTTGGACTTGTGGAATATGACAGTGGTGACCTGTTCATCCAACTTTTAACGCCCATTTCCTTCCTCGTCGTTGTTATTCTACAGTTGAAATTTTTTCATCACGATTTCATGATCATTACTGATCTTCGACATCATCAAACAAAAGAGGAAGATAATCTTAATGGTAAAGTTTTCTAACGTTCCTATGATCTCGAGGTACAGTTTCCCGACGTTCTTAGTTCATTGGCGAAATTGAAGGTTGGAAACTTATTTTAAAAAATGATTTAATTCTCGATGTGCAAATACTTTTTCAAGTGCTCAAGCAAAGTATAGTCGGTTAATCTTTCGGTAGGTAATTTTCTGTTTCTTCAACCGACGACATTTGACTATCGATCTAAAGCAGCAATATTACGATTCATACATTTGTTGTTTCAGGCATCCAAGAAACGACAAAGACGTTCACAAAAAAATGGCTCGAAAACGCGAAAAACTTCGTCGAAGTCTTATGGAGAGCGGCCGAAATCCACGTGGCAAAAATTGTCGCTTTTGCTCTCATAACTGTAGCCATATGCGACGTGAGTTCGATCCATTTTATGTGGAATAATATTGCCATTCTTCCGAATTTTATAGGTGTGCGTCATTAACTTCCTATTCGTAATTGTCGCCTGTTTGATGCTCATGTTTCCTGAATTACATTTTTTTCTGTCAATTTTCTCGAATTTATGTGCAAGCGCAATAATTATTACGAGGATGCTGTTCCAGATGAATTTTATCAGCGGCTCGACGTTATCGGTCAACGTGCATGGAAATTGTTCGGTAAATTTATTTAGCCAACACAATAGAGTTTTCAATAAAGAATCGTTTTTATACTTGGAAATCTTTTCCTTCTTCTGCAGCCAATTGTATGTATGTTTGTAGGAATCATCGAACCATTTTTTTCTTGGAATCTGTTTACGGACAAGAACTCGAATCAATGTTTTTAAATATGAAAATTCTACATTGCTGCGAGATAAGGCGTATTCATACCTGTAATTGGGGGGAGGTTGGGGGAGGAACCCCACCCCCTACTTGGTCGATCCCTATACCCAAATATTGGGACCCCCACCTCTAACTTGGTCAACCCTGTACCCAACCTCCCCCCAAACTTCAAAAAATTGGAAAAAATTGAGGAAAAAGTGGCTTTTTTGGCAAAATTTTCGAAATTACAAAATTTTGGAAATGTTGGGACCCCCACCCCAAAATTTTGGATTTACCCTCCCCCCCAACTGGTCGGACCTCTTACAGGTATGGGCGTATTTACTATTTTACCAGTTATGATGTAGCAACCGTCCATTATCCAATCTTTCCATGTAGATTTCATTCAATCAGAATGGAATAATATTGACCCAGCGAAATGGTCCGGTTTTGAAAAGTCTGGTAACGTCGCATTCTACCTCAAGGTTAGATCCAAAATGTTGAACTCGAATTTTGAATTTTTTCTTTTTATTATTTTGTAGAATTATTTGATAATTTGTTGCTTGCTCACTTCCAGTCTATCGTGCGCATTCGACGCCATTCAGCTGCTAAAAGAAAGGGTAATTTTTTCCATGCAGCTTACTGCAGTCGGACAGTGCGTATAATTTGATTTCATCCATTTTGCTCACTGCGGTTATATTTTAGCAGGACTTTATTCTCATAGTGTAGCTGTGCTCAACAAAAGAATGGTTGAAAGTTTTTACTGAGGTCTCTCTCTATAGTGTCATAAGTTTTCTGATTCATGCCTTTTTCTAATCAAGCTGATAAATTGTTTTTCGTTTTTTTGTTGAGTCATGTTAGGCAGAGTGAAGTTATTTCCAAATTTATTTGTCTTTTAAGATTCATATTCCCCACCGACAAAGAAGATTTCAATATACTATTCCCCAAAGTGAAGCGCATTAACGCTGACGAAAGTATAAAAAGGTGCTTCCAGTTTCTTGCGAATTACTGGTTTCGCCAGTTTGGTTTAGAGGTATGTTCAAGCATATTAAAATCATCTTTTACCACAGTTTGATTGTTTGTCTTTACCCTCTGGGGCCTCCTCAAGGCGAGTTTGGAGTATATATAGTCTGAAAAATGTATAATGCTTCAGGGATGTTCCGGTTAACCGAAACCGAAAAGTGAAAACCGTCATTTTTTTCGGATACCGAAACCGTAAAACTCAAAATTGGAAAACCGAAACCGGGATTTTGGGAGTGAATTTTAAGGTTTTCACAGATATCGGCATAGCTTTAAAAATAAGGTATAGAGCAGCAGACTTATGAAAAGATAAAAAATAATGCTGATGCTATGAAAACTTTATTCAATAACAAATAACAAAATTAATGCCCTACGCACAAAATCCAATTTTTGTATTATTTGAAAAATTCATTGAAATTATATTTCAAAAATAATACTTTCTCCACTGATTCGCCTGAAATAAGATTTTGTAACGGCGGAGAGAGTGTTTCCCGCACCACTGAATAGCTGTTTCGAAGGCTATTGCGCTGAGGTAACGCCTTGCAAGTTTGGTCAAAGTTGGGTACGTTTTTTATTGATTTTTCCACCATTAAAGTGGATCAATGTCATGGGATGCCAGTTTTTTGTTTAGACACTTTTTACGTTAGCAAATTAGGTTTCTGTATGTATTCAATATTTGTGGTGCAGAAGCTCTCTCGTCTTATTATGCCTTATTGCTCATTGTACCATAAATCAGTAGTGTAGGAACTACACTAGAAGCATTTTTATTCATAATTAATGTCAGTCGATTTTTCAGATCATCGTATCGCTTCCAAATCAGTCTTTTATCAAATTTTCTTTCTTTAAGTTTATATGTCGAGAGCTAAAATTTGTTGAAAAAAATTCATCAGTACTTTGATTCAACCTGCCTTACTTTTTAGTTTTCTCACCCATTATCCCCCCACTCACTTTTTTGACGATGAAACCTAGATTCTCGACAACACCAAAAGGTCGATCATCAACAGAAATCATTCGCTTAATAGCTACATTAATTTCTCAGTTCTCGAATTAGCATTATCGTCTTTCTTTTGTACAACAAAATGAGAAAGGAAACTTTGCTTGTCCATGCCATCTTTCAATTTCAATAGCTATAAAATAAAACATGAAAACCGAAACCTCGGTTTCGAAAATCTGAAAACCGAAACCGTAAATTCAAAAAATGCAAAATCGACACCGAAATTAAAAAACCTCAAAAAATGAAACCGGTCCATCCCCATAATGCTTCGAAATGATATAAGTAGAAAACAAGTTATATTCCAGTTTCACGATTTTTCGCCAAACCGTATGTCGTATGTGGGACTAGAACTTCCTGAGCATACTCAACTAACATTTAACAATTTTTTGAGCCACAAATATTGAACAAAAGCACATTCTACGCATTTTTGTATGTACGTAAATCATATTTCAAATACAATAAATCATCAAAATCACGTTTCCTGATTATTGGGAAAGGTTCGGAATAAATTTCCACTGGTCAAAACTCGTCAGTCATCCCGAGCAAATTAATTTTTCAATAGAAAATGAACCATTCCGAAAGAGAGTCTCCCATAAAAAATGCCTATCATAATTTTTGTAGATATTTGGTGGCAAAATTTTTTTTCCAGCGTTTGAAGTCGAAAATGATGCATTTTATGTTAGATAAAAATTTACTGGAAAAATTTTATGCCGTTAAATAGAAGATATTTTCATTTTTAGACTTGCTACACCATGATTGTCGTAACCGTTGGTGTCAGAATGGATGCCGCAGCTCTCGTCTACTGTATATGGCTGCTGATTTTACTGTGCCTGCCCAAATATGTGCTAATGAAAATTTGGCGCGTTTTTGTCATTTTTGTCGGTACGTTTATCGCTTTTCAATACGTTTTGTGTGTTGGTCTGCCGCCTAGTCATTGTACCAAGCTTTTATGGACTTCGGCCATAAGTTCCAATAGTGACAGGCTTTCGGATTTATTAAATAATCGTACGGACATTCATCATGATCGTTATGACGAATCTAGTCTATGGACTTGGTTTTATTTACCGAGTTATGACAGGTAAAAATATTACAATTTCATCCCTTGCTCCGTCGATTTTGTTACCATGTTTCTTAGAAATTTTCTAGAAGTTTATAATATCAGATGTCTCAATAGCTTGAATCGAGGTATTATTGGTTAAAATTCTTGATTTTCGAACAGCATTAATTAATCAGTTTTAATAATGAGACAAGTTAATGTCGTCTCAATATTTGAATATTTTTCTCCCAAGCTTACGTTGATCCGCTTTCAGAAATCGGCAACCCAACGTTTACTTTCTTGTTGCCGATTTTTTCATCTTGCTTTGTGCCTCGTGCCAACGTAGAACATTTGTGGCAAAAAGCTCTACGGATGACGTTTCGGACTTCGATATTAAAGTTTATTACACAGTAAATTCACCACCTCGCAAACGTGAATCACGTCCTTTAGCAACTCCTGTAGCGGAAAACGAGGCTTTTTTCCCACCGAATGACGATTCCGTCGTTAAGTAAGCTGTAATTCGTACTGAGACGTGTGACATTCGGGATGTAGTCAATTGCGTTATGTTTCATATGCATCATTCGCATATGCGCGTTTTCCATCTGCATCGTGATTCTAATTGGACTATGAAAACAGCATACTAAATGAATCATACCTGTAGCGGGGTCCAGAGGTCTGTGGGGGTCGGGTCACTTTTTCGTAGCCGGGATCATACATGCACGTGGAGGGGGGGGGGGTTTGGGGATGACCCCCCAGCAGATATTGATTGACATCCAGCAGATTCTTGCTGAACCCTAGCAGATTTGATCCCCCAGCAACGATTGAGGAGATGACGGAGGAAAATGAGCTTGACGGAAGAGAAAGTCGTCTTAAAGATGGAAATGATGCTGTAGTTTAACAATTCTTCTAAACAAAGCATATTTGATTCCAAAGAAGTAACATTAAAACTTTTAAAATGGCTGTCTAATCAAATATTTTCACATATCTGAGTTATATAGGTTGAAGAATATGCTGCTTGGCTGTTAGACCTTTCCAAGACCTTTCTTTTCGTTATCATATCAAGAACGAAAAAAATTCTATTAAACCGCCTGTCCTGGCCGACCCCCAGCAGAATTTCTATGCTGTGCGTGTATGCCGGGGATCACTGATTCCCAAAATTTTAGGAGGTAGAGATCTCTGGAAAAAAAAAAGATTTTTTCACCGGAAAATTCCGAAAAACGGTTCAAAAAATAGCACTTTTTGTCTAAAAAGACTGTAAAAATGTATTCAGGGCGCGGAGCGCCGTGAAAATAGACATTTTTGACCATTTTTGTTCAAATATTGACATTTCTCACTAAAAACCGACATTTTTCATTAAAAACTAACCAGTATTTCTCCTACCGAAAGTATGGTGGTCCCTATGTATACCATATGGCTAACCGTGGGATTAGAAAATCCTGGGTGGTCGCCCAATGGCTAGCCATATGGGCCGACGATTTCCGGGGGTTTCTTCCTTTAGCACTTCCCCCCCCCCCCAACTACATGTTTGAATGGAATATTTATGATGCGTAAATACAGTCATGAAGACCACACAGGCTTAGCAAAAACTTACAGTATTGGAAATCATGCCGCGGTCATCACGAAGCCACAGAGTTGAAAATTATCATCAATCTGCAATTTTCCGGATTTGGAAATCATCCTGCATTATTGAAATGAATGGGTGACAATCTATTTCTTCTACCCTCCATGAAATGTTTCGATATGCAAAAGACTAAATCTGCTTGTGGCTTCTATGACTTCATATATCGATCAGCTGCTGTATTCAAAGAAAGGAGGAAATGGCGCTGTGAAAAGAAAGGCTCTGATGGAAATATTTCTTTGCTCACTCCAAAAATCATTATCCCATGAATTTTTAAATTTCATTAGTTTGACTCTTTAACTCAAGCAGAAAGTGGATTAAATGCTTACTATCCTGTACTGAAGACATTTAGTTATAAAGGCACAGAACGATAGAAAGAAATGATGAAAAACGGCGAAGAAAATAACAACAATCAAACATGACCAACAATGTACAAGTGAGAGGAAAATACAGACAAGCTACAAAGAAAATTTTGCATTTTTGTAATTTTCTGCCAATTGTCATCTTTTCACATGTTACAGGCGCATTATTGCTCTATGAAAACAAACGCAAAAGCGGCGCATTGCCAAAAAGCGCAAATGCATAGTGCGCATTTGAAAATCGGCGAGGACGCAAATGAAAGCAGCTCATATGGCTACAAACCTAAACTTCGGGTGTATAAATAATATTTCAGTGTGTTTAGTGTACTTTTCCAGCCACCAATCTTTTTCGCTGCCATCGGACTATTATTCCGATATCTTGGCATGATGGTTTGTTGAGATTGGCCACGGCAGCTACCTCAATTACGGACTGTTGATAGTTTGAGCGCGCTTTACCCGTTGCTCGGTGGTTAACACATTTGGTTAGAGCGTGTGGACGGTAGCCGCAAGGTCACGGGTTCAAGTCTCGGACCGAGCCTAAAGTTTACTGAAGCCCCGAGCAACGGAAACAGGTTGCCTCAACACATACCTGTAAGACCTCCGACCAGTTGGGGGGGGGGGTAGAAAAAGGTCGAAATTTTTCCCAAAAAAGCCAAAAAAAAACTACACTTTCTTGCAAATTTTTTTTAATTTTTTCCAAACTGGGGGGGGGGGTTGGATGATTTTGAGTACAGGGTTGGCCAAGTTGGGGGAGGGTCCAGTACTCTGCGTTGATACCACTGCTT
>CAWUHX010000574.1:0-42285 GCA_963922205.1 Romanomermis culicivorax
AAGCAGTGGTATCAACGCAGAGTACTAATGCCATGTTCTGGATGGAATTTCTTGTTCGTCATCCAAATTTGGATGACAAGAAATTCTTGAGATTACGTGCTAGTTATATGTCAATTGTCCAATATTTGATGATAGACGTTTTGCTTATAGCGATTGCTTGCATATTAGCATGCGTGACTGTTGTTTTTTATCTATGTAAATACAATTGATATGACAAGTGGTCTAAGAACGACGGCCAGCCGAAAAAGCTTGAAGTAACATAATTAGACAAGCTAGGATGTTAAGGTCAATTCAGTTAAATAGCCAATTTACTCTGTAATCCATTTTTCCAAAATGAGTTTAGCAAAAAAGATTTTCGTGTAAATAATAAAAACGCGAGTACATGGCCAACATTTTTTCTCAGGTTGACTGTGGCAGTCAGGACTGTAATTTGAAAAAAGAAAATGTTGGCATATTAGACACATGTTATTTGCCTTTCGAGACTCATTTGAAAATCAACAGAGTATAGCTTATAACCTTAAATTCCATCTACAGTAAAATCATATGCACTCGTTTATACACTACTTTTGTCCGTGTCGATCCCTACTTATTTCGAAAACTTATTGCGATCATGCTTTATTACTAATACAAAATTAGTGAATGGAACTATGAAAATTTGAGTTTGCAGCTACAATCGTTGATTTTTAAACTGACGAGCATGTGTATCAATATACTGAACGTATCGGTATTCAGTATGTGCCATCCCGAATGTATCAGTATTCTGAACGGTTCTACACAACAAGGCAAGACTTCTCTGTACATCGAACATATCGGTATCCCAAATTCATTGGTGTCACGAAAGTATAGACATCCCGTGCGTATCAGTATCCCAAACAGTGTTCAAAATAAAATAAAACTCTTCTGTAGACCGAACGTATCGGTACCCTGAATAATGCCAGAGGCTAAACCTAACCTTAAGCCTTAGCCTAACCCTAAGCCAAACCCCTGACAAACTTTTGGTGACATCGGGCAAAATGAGAGTTAATAACATGGACACCCGTACGTTTCAGTATTCCGAATCTATATTCCGAACCGTAAAAAATTTTCTGTAGACCAAACGTTTCGGCTCCCTGAATAATGTTAGTGCCTAAGCCTGATCCTAAGCCTAAGTCTAAGTGTAAGCCAAAGCCAAAAGTCAAAGCCAAAGCCTAATCCTATGCCCAAAAGACTAAGCCTAAAGGGTCGTTTACACATGCCTTTTCCGACAAAACGGTACGGAACGAAATGCAATCGACACAACCTAACCGAACGAATGGGAAATTTCCGTTCCGTTCCGTTCGGTTGGAGTTTACCATTGGTCGTTGGTTTCTGACTATAGGGAATTCAGACGCAGCCGCTTTACACAAAAAGTTGTCCTGTGCGTAAATAAAGGTATTTCTGGGATTCTTTGGGTTGGAGCGTTCTTCACCTTGGGGAATTCAATGGATATGGACACTTTACACTCTGTTTACAACGTATTTTAAGTTCCATGCGATTTACACACCTTTTGCTTTTACTGGAAGTGAGAATTCATAGCTGTAAGATTGTTTCCTATTGTTTCACATATTATAAAATGTCCCGATAGGGCAGAAGAAGGAATATATTTGCTCAAATAGTTGTCAAGCTCGGAAAAGCAGTGGAATTTTTGTGAACTTGGGTTAAAGTTGAAAAAATTCACGTCTGTAATATTGGACTCTCATTTTTTCGCATTAAAAAATTTTTCGTGTCTATAAACAAAAGTATATTCTGCAGCTGAGTTCATCAATACACTTTCCGATCATACATGTACATCTTCGAAATTTTGAGGAGGTCACAGGGGTGGACCCTAGTTTTTTGGCGTTTTTTGAGATAACAAATTTAAAAAAAGTTGACCAAAACAATTTCTGTTTCATAAAGGATTTTCGACTTATAAAAATCTTATAAAAATAAAAAAATAAAATAAAAAAGCGGTAGTTAGTACACCTCCATGAACACCCTCACACATGTGTGCTTCCAATCGGGTTGAACTTTTTTACTAAATTCAGTGTCAATAAAACGGGAATCAACTGTGGGAAAGTGACATAAAAAATCCACTGTTTTTTTAGAAAAAAAGCTACAATACGAAATCTTCTTAGAACGAATCGATTGTCTAAGATAAATCCAGTCATTTTATATAACATATCGTATAGAATTCACTCCATAAGCTTTACTGATTACAAGCCATAAACAAATTTATTCTCTCAATGTAGGTACACAAGTGTTTGTTGAAACTGTTCAACAAAATAGCATCACTCACAGTTTTTGTATTTAAACTGAAAGTTGCAGAAAGAGTACATTTTGCAGAATTGCAGACGGAAGCAACTTCATCCATCCCGATCGCTCCCGTCCTGCTTTCAAAAAAGTCGTACTGTTGCCATCGGAGTGCGAGTAGTGTGGGGAAGGAGCGGGAACCTTTTTTGGCGCACATGCGCAATATGAGAATGACTGAATCTGGAGTTTTTTAATAGCATTCTTGTGTCCTTTACCCTGTTGTCCCATTTGCAGATGGTGCCCAATGAATGTAATCAAGGCCCGGTTGCGCTAAAGAGGCTTAAGCTCTTGCTCAAGATAATCTGGAACAAAATGGTGA
Source organism: Romanomermis culicivorax (assembly GCA_963922205.1). Lineage (NCBI taxonomy): Eukaryota > Metazoa > Nematoda > Enoplea > Mermithida > Mermithidae > Romanomermis > Romanomermis culicivorax. The sequence continues at coordinate 2,627 of CAWUHX010000574.1, forward strand.
CGCGGTTCGATCTCAAGTTTAGTATAATCTCATTGTCATCAGGATTATAACGTGCTCAATGTCGAGATTATCCCCAACTCGAGCTGTTAGGTTGCATTAACATTTTCGCATAACTTTCTTATCTCTAAAGCAAATAAATATAAAAGCCTTTACAATTCCCAAACTCGAACTTAAGCTTCAGTATAAGTTAATCTTGAAGTGGGAATTTTTTGTACACTGGAAGAAAATAATCTCGACATTGCCGCTAGCTCAAACTGAGGATCAGCAATTTAATCCCGATGATGGAATTACCCTCATGTTGGGTTAGTGCAACCAACCTCAGGTTTCTTTATAGTTCTGAAAATGACTATAATATGACTTCCTCGCTATTTTTCAGCTAGTGATGGGCAGGAGTTTTGAATCGGTCGGTAGTTAGAATGCTATTGGTTTACCACTTCATACATTTGTGTGAAGTCAGCCATCGGCATCACTGCATATAATTTTCACACAGCAAAATTTTACTGTAGCTGATGCTAGGGAAGGACGAAATGCACTATGCTGCAGAATACACCTTTTGACAGACATGGAAAAATTTTTTAATAAGAACGAATAAAAATCCAATATTACAAAAGTGAATTTTTTCTATCTTTAACCCAAGTTCTCAAAAACCTAGTTCACTCCCTTTTCTAGCCTGGCAACTATCCAAGCGAGTACATTCTTCTTTTTCTGCCCCAAAGGGGCAGTTTCTAATAAACTATTGTATATGTTCGGGATACGGAGGATTAATGCATTTTTCTGGATAACGATATATTCGGCATACAGACACATTCGAGATATGGATGCATCGATACAGAACGAAATGACTGTTTCCTGAATATCAAAGTAGGCATTGACATCAGAAAGCATTGATTTACTATGAACAAGTTCCGCTCAGTGTATTAAGTCGATACAAATATAGAATTTCGAGATGAGAAAATAGTTAATAACATGAACAAAATCCAAACTGTCTAGCTCGATTGGCTAAGATACTACATGCCACTCTTGACTTTTGACATGTGTTTTTTGTTTTTCTGTAGACTTTCAGACGGAATGAACATGATTTTCGTTCCTTACACATCAAGTTTTACCAAATATGTTATTTTCATATGAGTTAGTTTTTTACTTATCACAAAAAAGTTAAATTCTACCAGAAATAGTGTCTCAAGGTTATAAACTCAACCCTATTGCTTTTCGAATGAGCTTCGAAAGGCAAAAAACATTCTCTTTTTTCAAGTCTAGCCCTGACTGCCACAGGCAACCTGAGAAAAATATTGGACATGTACGTTTTTATTATTTACATGAAAATCTTTTTTCCTAAACTCATTTTGTAAAAATGGATTACAGAGTAAATTGGCTATGTAACTGAATTGACCTCAACATTCTAGCTTGTCTGATTATGTTACTTCAAGCTTTTTAGGCCGACCGTCGTTCTTAGACCACTTGTCATATCGATTCTATTTACATAGATAAAAAACAACAGTCACGCATGCTAATATGCAAGCAATCGCTATAAGCAAAACGTCTATCATCAAATATTGGACAATTGACATATAACTAGCACGTAATCTCAAGAATTTCTTGTCATCCAAATTTGGATGACGAACAAGAAATTCCATCCAGAACATGGCATTGAAATTTGGATCCGTAATTCGATCACTTATAAAATCACGTAATTTATCAATTTTTCGTTTATAAATGTCTTGATTCAAAATTTGGCGCGATTTAATCAACAAATTATCGATCGTCAACTCAAATTTCGATATTACTACACCAACGCCAGCTTTTTCCATCAAGTGAGCATTACGAATTTGTTCGGCGAAAAAAGGCACGACCAAAGCGGGGACACCAGCACAAATTGTTTCGACTACGCTCTTGAGACCACCATGGCTAATGAACAGTTTCGTATGAGAGTCATGGAGGAGAGATTCCTGAAAAATGGACCTTTTAAAATGCAGGATTTCCATGAACAAGAAGAAAAATCTGAGGATTCCAAACAAACTTTGGTCAAACGTTGTCAAAATGAATAAGTTGTTCGTATAACAGGGTGTCAACGCTCCTTCACACTCATCAATTTTACCGTAAGTTTTGTACTGTGGATTATTTTCTCATTTTCTATCTTGAAGCTTTTCACTTTATCCCCTGCATTTAAGCACTTCTATGCATAATATTTGATAGCGTCTTTTTCCGATACATATTTTTGCATACAGTAAGAGGTTGATGTTCAGTAAAACTTAGTGTTTTCCAATTGGGGGTTTTCCCCGTCCATTGTTGTCAAGTAGTGTTTAGTGTTTTTTGTAACTTTTTTTCGATAAAATATTATTCGAATCGTTGTTACATCATTGCTTTAATGATGACTCTTTTGACCTTGTGCCATAGGTCATTTTCTTTCCTTGTTCTAGAGATCAATTACGATTGAACATATGCGATCAAAAAAAGGATTTACTGGAGATCGATAAAAAGGTCATTAGCGGTTGCGCAGGGAGTGGGATGACCTGCGAGCATGAGGTATCCCGATTCACATTTTTTATATAATCTTAATGAATTGGCGGTCAGAAGTCAGGTCTAAAGAAGAGTGGATCAATGGTTATAACTGGCGGAACGGCCAAGAGCTTTAGATTTTCTGTGATGCATGCAGCAGCTCGACTCTTCAATAAATCCAATAACTTCGAGCATCACCCAATTCCGCGACAAATTGAAAAAAGAGTTTGTTCTGTCAAACCACTGTAGGTGCGAGAGATCAATCGATTCCTGTTCAATTTTTTGCTTCTACCCTCGGACGCGTGATCCCAAAGTGTGTAAATCCTGAAACCCTGTTATTTTATGAGTATTGATCATATAATTATGCAGTCTGGTTTGTTGTCATTGTGAGCTATTGTGATCTAAATCTCATGCATGCTTTAACGTGACACCTCGATATTAGTATTGTTTGAGCGAAATCAACAAAAACATGATCAACTAAGACTTGCGATTATTATTATTCGATATCAGTATTGATGAAGAGGACACTCTCGGCCAATCAGGGAGAGAGTTTGCCAGCCATACTCCAGCACCTTGATTCATTCATCGTTCTATACAAACGACAAATTGGTACGCAATGGTCTGACCAATGTCGGAGTGTACTCCACAGAAATGCGGACTGGATCAGTCCGCACAGATCGTTCTCTCAGCTCGGGCTTGTGTCCGGGCCTTCCCAAAATAGTCCCTATCAGCCTGTGAAAACCTATTTTTTCAAAAGCGTGCCAGAAAAGAAAAAATCACCATGATACAAAAATATCAGGTCAAAGGAATTTGAAGTTACTACGCTAGAATATCAAATCGTCAGATTTTCCATGACTGATTCTTTGTCACAAACCTTCAAAAATATAACCTGTTGAGCTTAAACTATATTCACTTGCAGTACTTGAAACTGGGACTCAACAGAATTTTTCGTGCAATGACAAACAATCTGGGAAAGTTGATTTGATTTCTCAGAATCTTTTTCTGGTTGAAAGGATCAAATTTACCTGCAAAATTAGACTTTTCATTACAATCCAAAAGTTCTTTCAAGTGCTTTGCGTGATATTTGAATATAAGATGGGATGCCTGTTATCGAGTTCTTTCCAAGCCTGTTTGAAAATTACCTCTTTTGTTGTATTTTTACCATTATCAGAACTAGAACTCGGAAATTTTCTTTTTTCTTAATATTTGTTAAAGGACTGGCTTCTGAAACATAAGAATGATCGGACAAACCCAAGAAAGCATAAACATCTGTCGACATTTTCCAGGCAAAAAAACGACTTGCCGAAAATGACAAACAGAGTTTGATATCTTTCTCCAAATGGCGAAAAAATCCGTGTGAAAAAGCAGCGCATGATTCCCATTTTCAAATGACCTTATCGAAAACTTTGGAAAGAAGAAATGCATTTTGGCGTCAGAAATTTTCAAATCCGTCAGAATACAGAGCTATATTGCAAACACTAAAAACTGCATCGGAAACAAATGTTAATTGTGGTGACGATAACCTATGAATAATTAAATATTTAGTAAATAATGATGGTAAATTCTAGAACATTTGAAATCAAGAAACATGGACATTTCTCGAGTGTCATCTTGAAAATAGCTTCATTTAGGCTCAGTCTTAGACCCAAATTACAGAAAGTGGGTTAAACGTGGATGAGAATAAGAGTAGAATGGCGGGTAAAATCGTAGGTGAAGAAAAGTGGAGTGAAATCTCGAGTAGAATCGTAGGTTAGACTGGGTAGAGTTCGGGTAGCATTGCGAGTAAGATCGTGGGTTAAAGAGGTGTAAAATCGCCGGTAGAAAAAACAACGTATGATATTATTCTTATCGAGATTACAGAATGTGTTTAAAGGTAAACGTGGGTAAAAAGTTGGTGAAAAAGACATAAAAATAGCCTGCGATTTTACCCTGCTATTGGCAGAGTTATCTTGACAAGAAATTCATATTCTTCGTGTAAGGCTCGAATTTAATTGATTGCTTGCAGCGTTCCGGATTAAACTGAATCTGATGTTAGTGATGGCAATGACGAGAAGCCCGAAAATTCAGATTTTTCGAAAACGCTATGATCATCACTGTGCATATTTCAGTACAACAGCATCTGCATAAATCAAGAACACCAATGGTGTATTGTTGAAGAACACGTTTTTCCAGCTACACTGTTTACTCGAAAGTGCAACAATTTTGAAACAAATCTTTTGCTTTTCAAAGTCCTTTGAGGTAGAAGTAATCAACAGATTTTTGACATCAATATTTTGATGTACGAATCTGCTTAAAATCGTGGCTTTTGATGAAAACGTTTGAAGTTTGAGTAATCTGATAGAAAATGCTCATTAAGCTGTAGAAAACAATGACTCCTAGGGTCTACAAATATCTATCTATAGCCTGAAGCAGAATTGTCTTCAAAATCGTTTGCACAAAGTGATTATTGAAAAATTTCGTACTACTCAAAAATTGTTTTTTCACTACGTCCCATATAGTTTAGCAGAAAATTGTAAAAATGTAAAATGTACCTGCTTGCATTCCACCGTAATTATTTACGAGCATTTGGAGGAAAACAGACAATAGTCAAAGTTCTGGATCAAGGCATTTTTATATTAGATTTTTTTTTGAAAATATGGAATCAAAAGGATTGATTGTCATAAATAATCATAAATATTTTGAATGCAGAGAATTGAAAATTTCTCAGATGAGGGAAGAAAAGAATTATAAGAGATAGATTGTTCATAGGGCCAGAAACAATGCTCACAATGAAAAACGTATATATAAATGGTCGGTTGGATAACCTGCCACTTACCTACGTTCTGTAATTAAAACAAAGTCGGACAAATTTCCAATTTCGTTGGTAAAAGACAGGTAAATGGCGGTTTAAACATGTGTTACCTAACCCGAAATTTTAATTTTACCTTACTCCTATTTTTAATTTTTGAAATTTGGGCCCAAGGGCGATTATAACAAGCTAAAGATCACATGCCTTAACATTAAAACATCATAAGCTGGGGGTATACCAGGTAAAGAAAATCGTTAGGGTTCGGTGCATAAGATCACAAAATCTTATCACTTCATCTTATTTACAAAAAAATCCAGGTTTATTGTCGGCCTACCAGTTCAAGTGGCAATGAGCTGCACAATTTCAGCCTCGCACAAAGGCATCCTTTTAATAGCCCATCGCAATAGTTTAAGATAAAAATGCAGTCAAATATTTTATCATTCAAATGAGGTAGAAAACTAGTTTATTAGAAAATGTCCCAACGGGGCAGAAAAAAGAAGAATATACTTGCTTGGATAGTTGCCAAGCTAGAAAAAGCAGTGAACTAGATTTTTGAGAACTTGAGTAAAAGTTCGAAAAATCAACTTTTATAATATTGGATTTTTTATAATATTGGTATCTTTACTAGATCCTGGATTTAAAAAGGATGGATTGAAATTTGAACCATAACACATATTGATCATGCAAATCAAAATTAAATAATTTAGGCTTTCTGTGATCCTCAAGCAGAAGACAAAGCTGAACTATAGTCTGTTTTTTATAAAATGCTTCCGAATAGAAAAGTGACACAAATCAGTATCATTGTCAAAATCGTTTACATAAAGCCCTTATTGTAAATTTTTCACTCGAAAAATTGTTAAGGGTTAGGTCAGTATGCTCACCAATTTCCATTTCTGTATAATATATTGTTTATCAAAAAATCGTGAAAATCTAAAATACTACTTACTTTTCACTTTCATTATTTAGAAGCATTTCAAGAAAAAACGACTATAGCTTTGGCTAGAATGGTTGTCGATCAAAAACAACAAAATCAACGCTTTTCTGAAAATATAGTTCAAAAATTTGAATAAATCTTCAAACTCATTCTCCAAACTTTCTCAGTAAGCCACAATTAATACTAATGTAAATAATTCAAGCATTTACACAAAACTGACCAATTTCAGGCACTATTTGGGCATTGCAAGTTTATCTGAAGATGAGCTGTAGCCCGAAAAATATGCAATGTCAATATTTTAGCAAGCAAAATCCATTGTTTTGGAATACATTACTAGAATAATGGAAGTAAAATGCTGCAACAAAACCAGAATTAGCTAATGTAAGCCAAATAGTGTGCAGTTGAAAATAGGTTTCATTATGAAAAAAATTTCTTTAGCTTTCCATGAAATTTTTATCAGCTCCAATTGGGTCAGTAGCTAATGAATGATCATTTTAAAAAGCAAAAGATGTTAGAAGTGGAAAAAGATCCCGTTTATTGCTGAGATTGGATTCAATAGTGCAAACTGGAAAAACAAGCTGAAGTTGAAGAAGCTTCTATTGAACTCAGCAATCAAAGTGAAGGAAGTACAACAGATGCCGTTGTTGATGAAAAATTGCATGAATGAAATGTTGTTAATTATTGAATGCTGAAAATATCAGTAGAACTTTGTGAATAATTCATAATAATTTTAAATTTATTACAGTGTAGCAACTTCAGGTTGCATTTTGTGCATGTTACAGCCGATGCATCGGCAATCGGCCATCGGCCAATGCATCGGCCAATGCCATCAGTGACCCTGGCCGACGCATCGGCATCGGCCGATGGCAAATTTTTGGCCATCGGTCCATCACTAGGTGCTACCTAGGTATTCGGGTGACCACCCGAATTTCTAACAAGATATTGTGTGGGTAAAACACTTCTATACTCAAATGTTCAAGTCCTCAGGTTGTGCATGTAAAATACCTGGGTAACATGAGTAAGTGCAAACAGGGCAACAGGATAAAGCATACAAAAATGCCTTTAAAAAGATTTTGATTCAGTCATGCACATGCTAGTTTGACACAATCATCATAGCCAAACTTATGTCTCAAAACGGATGCATCTCTGATTTTGGATGAAACAAAATTGTATCATGCACTCACATACGAAACACTATTCACCAATTACTCATGTCTATCTCTGTTAATGTGATGGACAAACTTGCTCAACTCTATGCCATGAAATCTTAATGTATTATAGTCTTTCTTGATCAACCTCTGCATTCAATTGTATGTCACACTGGACAATATACATATAGCGAAAATGCCATATTTGTAAGGCAATGTTTCTAGTCAATCTTATTTTTGAATTTCAGATTTTTTCCCCATCTGTGAAAGCTCGGTGCAGTTGGAAGCATACATGTGCGGGGGTGATATGGGGAGCCAGAACTTTGAAATTGGAAGTCTTTTCCTGTATTAAAAAAGTTTCTAGTATTTTTGAGATTTGTCTCAAAAAACCAGAATCCACCCCTTCTGTTACCGTCCTTCCCCCAATTTAAGAGCTGCACATGTATGGTTAAGAGTAGAGATGCATGGGAAGAATTATCGAGAGGGAGAATTAAAAAGCAAAACATGGATATTCCAAAAAATTTTCAATTTTTACAAATTCTTGTCAAAAAGCCTGTTTTTCGTGGGTTTTTAGATTTTGAAAAAGTCCAGAGGGGTAGCCAATTGAGTTTTTCCAGAGGCCAGCCGGGTGTGTCCAGAGTCTTAGTGGAAGGGTTTACTCCCTCACTGTATGTGCATCAATGGTTGGTAGGTGCAGGCACATAGCTGTGTCTACTAATTTGGGGGACCAATTTTTTTGTAAGTATACATAGCAAATTGTGAAGAACAGACGGTATTGGTCATACTTAGCTGAAAAAACTATTAGCTGCAATTTTAGGCTGTTTTGGGCTGATATCCTTATCACCTAAATCTGTAAATGTTTCTTCTACTCCCATATTTGATAAACACAATGGCGTCGTTTTTTCGGATTCCCACACTGTCATCCCATTTTAGAAACAGTTATGTAATTTCAATAGAACCATGTGTTTAATTAATTTTTGCATATATGAAAAATACGTGGATGGTGGAGGAAAGGTAGGAGGTGGGTGGTGGCCGAGATCAGTTCGGGTTGGCTGGAAGAGGCCTCAGGTACTGATTGGTAAAGTAGCACTCAATCAATAATCAAAAATAGCAGGCGATGTGGGAGGCCCACCGACTCAGACGACTTCTTTTATTTACTAACAAAACGAACACTAAATTATTTTTGCCTTTATGGCCAACAACCATAACACAAAGTTATGCAAAAATAATAAACACAACAAAACGAAAATGTTGCATGCGAGAGTTTATTTATTGTGAATGTGTATTAGTAAAATAAAGTTTACTGTAATTACTAAAAATGAATAGTACCAGTTTAGCTAAATGTGTGGTATACTATAGCCCTCCCCCTGGGGGAAAAAATGTGACTAAGGCAGGAAAGGAAGCAAGAAAAATAAGGATGAGGAAGGTGGAGGGGAAAGAGGAAGGAGGATGAGGAATGGGGAATCATGTTCAGAGAGGAGCGTCACAAAGACGGATAAAAGAGGGACTTCGGGGAATCCGCAGATGCCAAATACTTAGGTTATGGTGACCCCCCAGGACTTATCATCACTATGTGGTGACCCCGAAAGCCAGCCACCCTACGGGCTGCTGGGAGCTCCTGAGTTGGACAGAAAATAAGAAGGGAAATGAGAAAAGAATGAAAATAAAGGGGACCTTAGTCACATTTTGTTATTAGGTTTTGGAAAAAAGAAGAAAATTGAAATTTTGGGAAACCCTGGGGAGGAAAAAATGTAAACACTTTGAGGAAAATTCCTCACACATTCAATTTTAAGATTTGAAAAATAACATTACAAAAAATTTTAGACTTTGGCAAAAAAGAGAAAAATACTAAATTTTATACAAAATGACAAAAAAAAAGATTTTTGGCAACGCTAAAAGGAAAACAAACGTAACACAACCCTATTATAAGTGGCATCACGACATTGGCGACTTGTAAGCACCCGAATAATTTTGTACTGACAAAAAAAAGGTCAGAATAAAGTGAAACCATGTCATACCAAGGGGCATATGACCGAGGTAATGTCTCTGGCAAATAAGGCGAAATAAAGCCGGGCATATACTTACCTGTATGCACGTGCGCTGCTGATTTTTGAGCGGGCCCCGCTATTTGAAACCTGGAAATTGAATGCACAATCGTGCACCGCATTGCAGGTGTCGGGCGAAAAATTTATGGGACCCAATAAAGCCCCTGCTATACTTTGCCGGCCGGTGCCGGCCGGTGCCGGTTGTCGCTGGACTCAAATATTTTACAACCGGCGCCGGCCGGCATGAGCCGGCACCGGCTGGCTACATATTTTTTGCTGCTATACTTCATCCGGCGTCGTTCGGCAAATGGCACGTTTAATATTAATCATCTGTTTGTTGATTTCCTTCGATTATGTGTTTTCATAATTTTTCATTCTCATTCTTATTCAGATAAATATTCTGGATTCAGACTCTGAAACTCTGATGTTGTTATTATTGCGTCGTCATCAAAACAAAAATAAATCATGACGACGTTGGTGTGTCAGACCGATTAATGAAGGGCGACTAATTACTGGCCAATTCCATTCTCTAGTCACTCAACTGGAGCAAAACGATCCTGAGTGGTACTTCAAATATTTCAGAATGACTCTGATTAGATTTCATTATCTAGTTGAGAAGGTCAGTATGGAACTTTCGAAACCCGGCACACATAAGATGCCTACAGAAAGATTGGCTTTGACCCTTCGGTATGCATTAAAGTCGGTAATAGAGTATATTTCACTCTTTATTTTTGTTTACCATCATTCAGACTTCTTGCAACCGGTGATTCGCAGCAAAACCTGGAATTCGCATATCGCATGGGGCGATCGACTGTGAACAAAATATTTCGCGAAACGTGTGAAGTGTTATGGAAAGTGTTACAGCCAACGTTTGTTGCGGCGCCAACTAAAAATGATCTGAAACGAATTGCGAATGTTAGGACCCTTAGAGGTCTTCAGATACACGAATGTTAGAACCCTTAGAGGTCTTCAGATACACTAGAAAAGCTAACCCAACCGCTCCTAGAAAAACAAAACTTTGCTTTTTTTAGAACTCCACCTAACCTTCTACATTCAACTTTGTTGTGATCGCATTCCACACATTGCGGCGCTTGATTGAGTCTTTGAAGCTCTTATCGGCTTTCGACCATTAATACGGGCGACTATGCACCTCGTTTATTAGATTTTCAATAAAAGAATTATCATCCATTGAAGAAACAATTGAATAAATTCTAGCAGTGCTAAAATAAGTAAAATATTAATTTTTCTGTCACGTTATAACATAGACGCTGGCTGCCACCAGCTCTGAAATTTCGATTGAATCGAATTGTCAAACCGGCGCCGGCCGTCAACTGAAAAGATGAAGTGTAGCAGCTTGCAACGGGCACCCATCGGCGCCGGTTGCGAGCTGCTATACTTCTAACTAGCCCCGGCCGGCGAAGTATAGCAGGGGCTTAATGTTGCCCGTGCCGACAAGTAGAAAACATTTCTACTTTTCCCCACATCTGTAATTCATGCGGATCAGGAACCACCGCTGCAGTACACTAAAGTATTGTTTTTTGCTCATGGCACACGATTGTACTTGATTTTTGAGCCCCCTGTTGGCGGGATGCGATCACATGCGAATATTTTTAACCTGTTTCTGAAATGGGGGAAAAACTTTGGACTATTTCCTGTTGAGGCAACCTTTTCCCGCTACTCAGGGCTTCAGTAAAAGTTAGGCTCGGTCTGGGACTTGAACCCAGGACCTTGCGGCTACCGTCCGCACGCTCTAACCAACTGAGCTACCCGAGCAGCGGGAAAGGCGCTCTCTTTTTGCAACAATTCGTAGTTGAGGTGGCTGCTTTGGCCACTCTCAACATCCCTCCGCCGTCGAGTTTGACGGACCGTCAAGGGCCACCAGTGTTGAGGCAACCTGTTCCCGCCACTCGGGGCTTCAGTAAAAGTTAGGCTCGGTCTGGGACTTGAACCCAGGACCTTGCGGCTACCGTCCGCACGCTCTAACCAACTGAGCTACCCGAGCAGCGGGAAAGGCGCTCTCTTTCTGCAACAATTCGTAGTTGAGGTGGCTGCTTTGGCCACTCTCAACATTCCCTAGCAGGGAAAAACGTTTTCAGATGCATGGTGGAAAATTCCAAATATATTACGCGTGGAAAATACATGGCTACTGTGTCTGGTGCGTTTTAAAATGCAATGTCAAACGTTCAGGGGAGGGGTGCCGTAGGAAGCCCAGGCATGGGCAGGTATAGGGTGCCCCGCCCTGGCTGGGGTCATCGTACACCTAGGTATAGGTACTCCTTTCGAGTCGAATTTTCACACAAAAATGTTCGAATTTTGTCATTTTTTTAGTCAAAAATGACTGATTTTTGGTCGAAAATTAGTCGTTTTTTCGAAAATTTGACCAATTTGTGCTGAAAGTAGTACTTTTATGCTTTTTAAAGACAAAAGTGTGATTTGTTCACTCATTTTTTTGTAATGTTTGTTTATGCAAAAAAACATTTTCTGTACCTCATGGACTGGACTCCACTCTATCCCAGACATGTAATAGGGGGTAGGGAGGAACCCCGGCCCACACCCAAGGCTGGGCTGTCCTCCCCATCCACACCTAAACTTGACCCAATTCGATTTTTGGGAACACTTCGAAAAAAATCAAACTTTTTCTACACTTTTTTATCGAAAAGACACAAAATTTTTGGGTACCTGGGAGTTGGGTCGGGCCCCCCTAAAAAAGTCGTTTTCCTCAGTCCCCGGAGTGCTTTTACATGTATCTGCAATGTTTTCATTGTTTGGCCCTGCTCATATGTTTTATATTTTGGTTGTCATTCATTTTTATATTTCTTGGAGTATTTTTTAGGAAAAGGAGTTCCTGAAAGATAAAGTTGGCGCATTAATCGGAGAAATTCAAAATTTCTTGTCACTTTGGAACAAAAAATTGAAAGATTATAAGGATTCGGCACTATGGGAGCGAAATTGAACGAAAATTAGTCATTTATTAGATTTGGATCGTAAGATTTAACTTCATTTAATTTTGTCTTAATTTCAAACAGTTCAACCAAAATAATGTTCTAAGGGAGTGCATGCCGCGATAAATGGGAATATTTATGAGATAATTTTCAAAAGAATTTGAAAAAAGTGTCTGGCTCTGGAAAAGCACCAAAATGAGAATTTTTTAACGCGCTTTTATTTCTTTGTGAAACTATGGATATTCGACAGTAATTACATATTTGAAATTTCGAATTCTTCTTTGAAAATGATGAATCTGAAATATATTTTAAAACTATGTCATCAAATTTCAGCTTAATTCTGTTTTTAATTGTCAAAAACAACCAAATTTTATAGGTTAAGCAAAAGGGGGGTAGCTGGGTTCTTGGTGCAGTTACCCCTATCCATGCTTGTCTGATTCAAAGTTGGGTAAGTAGGTGGGGGTTTACCCCCTTGTCCTTCCAACTTTTATGCCCATGTCTGATTCATATCTTTATCTACCCTGAATGAAGGAATTGCAAGTTTTAAAGTTTTCTATTTTACAGAAGTGAGACTAATTTTAAAATGCCATTAAATGAGACAACAACGTCAGCAGGCCTTGTCGCCATTGATTTGGACATGGGGGACATTTACAGCAAAATAGGTGATCATGTAATGTCAAAAAATTTCGATGCTGGTCAACAAGAGGGCGGTTTTGAGCACAGTGAATTGGCCGAAAATGCAAGCACAACATCAATTGAGCATGCGCCAACCTCAATGACACCAAAAAGTTGCTTTTCTAATGATTTTCAGCCAAAATCGAAGAAAAAACGTGCAGCAAAGGATGAGTTGGACCACCTTTTTATTGATACTGTAAAAATGGCGCAAAATAAACTGGATGAAGATGAAGCTTTGGGTAATTTTGATAAATTCATCAAGAATTTTTTAAAATGGAAGCAGATACGTAAAAAGACCAATTTTTCAAAAATAAAATCAAATTTCAGCTAGAAATTAGGATTTTCTCTAAAAATGAACAATTTGCATAAAAAAAAGAATTATCTACTATTTTAAATACTTTGTGTTTCAGGACATATGGTTGCCAGCACAGTGGCCTGTTATCCACAAAAGTGGAAGCTGAAGATCAGAACTAGAATAATGCAACTATTGGAGGAGGTGAATGAAGAGTATGAAGCCAGTTTGTGAAAAATGATCCATTTTATTTGACATGTGAAATACAATAAAATGGTTGAAATAAAAAAAAACAAATACAATCTACTATGCATTAATCTAAATTTGGTCTTGCCATCAGACGGATCCTTCTTCTGACATGAAAAACTCTGCCAAATTGTTTCTAACTCCATTGGCTTTCCAGCTAAAATTGTTTGAACCAATCTTAATTTTCTGTAGCTTAGAGCAAGTATCATGTTGAGTAATTTTCCATTGACCACTGGCCACTGACCCATCAGTGTTCTCATAATTGACAAAGTTCGGGGGTAAGTATCGTGGTTCGACTGTTTTCAAATTGTTATCAATTAAAAAATTGTGTAAAGTGACAGCTGCTTTCATGGCAAAATCAGCATTTTTGGGACCCATTGATAAAGGTTTCTAGAATATATGCCAATGTGCTGCCAAAATTCCAAATGCATCTTCGATGCACCTCCTTGCCCTAAAATAAAGTGCACTTTCTAAACAAACATAATTGTAATTAAAAATTATGTTTATTCTAAAGAATTTTTTCATTTGGAAAATGATAAATTATTTCTATTAAACTTTATACCTGGACAGTCGATAATTAAACACCTGTTGTTTAAGTTCATTAGTTTTTCCAGGAAACGGTTTTAAAATGTGTTGATGCAATTTAAATGCATCATCAGCAATGAACACATGGGGACATTGAGTCATTGTCCCAGCTAAATTGGCAGGTTCAAGTAAATTTAGGGTGCCATTATTGGAGCTGTAAAAAATTCTTCGAAAAGTTGATTCTTTAAATGTTCGACTATCATTTTGGCTTCCTTTTCCACCAATATCCACAATAACAAATCTGTAATGGCTGTCAACAATGGCCATCAAAACAATTGAGAATGTGCCCTTGTAATTGTAAAATTCGCTTCCAGAATTGGAGGGTGACTAAAAAATGGCATTTTCTGTGAAACATACGTTTACAAGTTGGGAAATTTCAAAAATATTACTGTAATTTGTACATGCTTCCCAGCAATTGCACCTAAACAAAGAGGGAAATTCCAATAAATCCAAAAATCGGCTGCAATTTGGTGCCATTCATGCACATTTGCTGGACTTTTAACAAACTCATCCTTTAAATTGTTCCAAATTGCACTAGTCGTTTCATTGAATATTTTTGCTACAGTATTGTAGCCCATCCGATAATTGTAAGCCATGCTTCATCTTTCATCACCGGATGCTAATAGGCTAAAAATAATATCAAAATTGTGCAATTTTACTGTTGCTAAAAAGTATGAAATGTTATCGTAAAGTCAAAGCTAAATGCTTGTCAGAAAAGATGGGCATCACATATGTATAACTGTGCATTATATCATGTTGAACTTTTTCGTGCACAAAATCAAACTGGTCGGGCATCATTCTAATATAATCAAAATACCACTGGGGGTTTGGCGACCTCAGTTTTTGAATAAACTGGTGATATTGCCTGAATTGTTGATGATATAAATTTACTGGCTGAACGTACCAGCATCTTATTTGGCATTCGTGGCGTCATTTTCTTGTTGGTGAACCATAGCCACAAAACCTAATTGACTTAAAGGCATTTTTCATTAGAAATAGTCCAAAAATTAAAAATATTCAAGAAATGAGCTAAAATTTAATTTAAAATTAAAATTTACACTATCTTTCCAATTAAACTTGACTTATCTTGATACAGTTGTGTACAACTTTGCACATTTGCAGATAAATTGTCCGACCAGCAGTCAGAAAATGGCTGATCAACACTGTTTTTTTCCCCCAATGACCCGTATCCCAAATGAGAAAAGCGGTCAAAATTTTTTCCCCCATTTCCAAAAAATGGATTTTTTGGTAGTTTTTGATCAAAAACACATGTAAATGCTCCTTCTTAATGAGCAAGAAAATTAATGAATTTACATTTTAGACTACCTACAGTGATGCGCTTAAGAGGTAGATATTGACAAATATTAATAATTTGGTACAGAGTGTCGAAAATTTTCACAGTTTTTTTGAGAATGTGTAAAACTCCATCAAAATTGAACAATTTTGGTGCGAAATTTTTTCCCTATTTCCAAACATTTAATTTTTTGATACCAAAAATTTGATTATTTTGATACTTTTTGATTAAAAACAGAGAATTGATTGATTATTTTATATTTAAGTACTTTCAGAGAAATAGGAACTCAAAATCGCAAATACAATAAACACTAAAATTATCTACTAAGCAATTCAACACTCTAGAAACTTGAAAATAATACTGAAACACAATAGCAATAAAGTTAGGCCCCTTAAAGACCACGCCGGATGGGCCCTGAAGATAGATAATAGTAAATATTGTCAATTCGACGCCGAGCCCCAAAAATTTTCATGATTTTTTTCTGTAAAAGGCGTAAAAATGCATCAAAATTTAGCATTGAGGGTAATTTTTTTTCCCCAATTGGGGAAAGAGCCCAAAATTTTTTCCCACTTTCGAATTTTTTTCCCCAAAAACCCGGTTTTTGGGGGGAGGGGAAAACAGTGCTGATCAAATCAAAAATTGTCTAAAAAATAAATTGTAAAATCTACAGTACTTGTAAACTATCGTTTTTTGCTCATGGTGCATGATTGCACTTGATTTTCCAGCCCTCCCTCACACCCATACGCCTACGGTTGAGTACATTCAAATGTGGATTTTTGGCTGAAGTATATTTTGACAACCCACATTTTGGCGGCACATTGGCAGGTCGCAAAACTGCTCCACACGTGCGTACGAGTTAAGGCCCTGTCATACTTCACCGTGCGGTGCCGGCCGGTACCGCGCGGCGCCGCACGGCGCCGGTTGTTCCATTCATACTAAAAAGCGGCGCCGGCCGGTGCCGGCCGGCGCCGTGCGGTGCCGCCTTTGAAGTATGAATAGATTTTTGTAATTTTTGCAGCGCCGCACGGCGCCCTATTAGGTTTCAACTAAACCAATACACATTTTTTGAGAAGAGCAAAATCCAAAAGTAAAAAAGCGGCGCCGTATGGCGCCGCACGGTACCGCGTGGCGAAGTATGACAAGCCACCACATGGTACCGCGCGGCGCCGGCCGGCGCCGCCTGTTAGTATGAATAGGGCAACCGGCGCGGCGCGGCGCCAGCCGGTACCGCGCGGCGCTGTGCGGTGAAGTATGACAGGGCCTTAAGTGTATACCCGGCTTAACTGCAAAAATTATAAAGCAGAAATTTGTTGCTACAGCTACCCATCTTGTTGCGTCGGGACAGTTTTGTAATAAGAACCAAAAAAGCAGTTCGAGATTGTTCGGCACACCTGTATGTATTACAAAATGTAAAACGATAATGGGGAGATTGCGTGGTAAAGGTCATACGTAAATTGCAATATGCGCACAATTTCACAAATTGCCAATGCTGCACCAAGATCGAATTCCGATCTGGAAAACTAGAAAAGGTGAGATGAGAAAACATACAATAAAGTACATCAACACTTTTTTTCAGACGAAAATATCACAAATCATTAGTATCATTGGGGATAATCAACAACAGAACCACGAATGTAGCTGTGATTGACGACTACTTTTATTTGGGGGTGCGGGGGGATGGTGATGGCAAGCAGCACAAACATTTGTGCCACATATACTGGGTGCTGCAGTTGTCATGATAACGTTTTTTAGAGGTTTCGCAGCCATCTCGGTCTTCAGGATGCTGTCTGTCAGAAGAAGGGTATCGGTGATGAGCCAGCTGGCTAGGGGACGTAGTGATAGTAGTATGAGGAACATATGGTTACCCCCCACCCCACTAACGACCTGTGGATTGGTTGATTTTTGCAGCAATATCGGTTGATCGGTATCCTTTATAGTGTTTCCAATTCTATCACATTCGGTTTGCCGTAAGTTTTGGATTTATTCCATAGCATCTAATAAGTACGGATATTTGCCTTGTTGGGCGACCGATCTCAAATAATTAGGCATAAAATGTTCGGCACGTTGGTAGTTTGACCAAATTTGGTGTGGTGTTCTGGCGGCATGGGCTAATTTATGTAATAGTAGCACCATTAATAGATTTGTCCCAGTTAAGGCTGACGTGGGAGCCCATTCCTTTAACCAATTGTGAATGTAAGGTTCTATTTGCAATCGAAGTTGGTTGGTTAATTGCTGCATTGAATAGTTTATATACCGTATTCATTCTAATAAAGCCCGCGGGCTCTATTTTTTCAACTGTCCTGAAGGGTTGGGCTTTATTAGAGTGTGGGCTCTATTAGAGGGTGGGCTTTATTGTTTTTTACACAAAAAATAAAACTTATTTTACAAATGATTTTTCATCGATATTAAGACGTTTGGTTGGCTACTGGACGGTTTCCTTATTTTTCGGCTAAGCCAATAACAAACAATTTATAATCTATAGCCTGTTTTTCTTGAAATGCTTCTAAATATTTAAAGTGGAAAGCAAGTAGTATTTCAGATTTTGACGATTTTCTAATGAACAATACATCATATAGGTCTGGAAATTTTTGAGCATACTGAGCTCACTTTTAACAATTTTTCGAGTGAAAAATTCTACGGTAAAAGCTCTATGTAAACGATTTTGACTACAGTATCGACTTGTGTCACTTTTCTATTTGGAAGCATCTTATAAAAAACAGACTATATGGAATATTTCTTTTTCTTTTGCATTTGATCAGCAACCAATTCATCAATTACATCGTCCATCTTTATGTAACAATAATTGCAGAAATCACAAAAATTTTGTGGAAGAACTGTGCACACCTTAAAATGAATTTCGACCAAGCTCATTATGGTTCAAATCATTTTCTAAAAGCACGTCTGATTTCTTACGCAAATCCATTGTGTCAGAGGGTCAATTCCTCTGACCTTTGGTCCTCTAACTACCTCACTTTTATTCTCTAAAGCTCCTTTGTTGTTAAAGTGGTTTCATTTATTCTTGGGCAAACAAACCAGTAAAACGGTTTGTGTCATATACATTTTTGGGTCAAAAAATATATAAATGGCGACGTGAATGTTTTGCATGCATCTGGCAAGTCGATGTTAGACGCGTAACGGTTTGTTTTCATTATTATTATCAATCGTCTTATTGTGAACCGGTCGCGTTTTTCTTTTGCGTCTTTGAAGAAGACCCGTGGCGACTGTGGAAGGGTAGCGGACGCATTTTATTGTTCGTATTGTTGTATATTTTCGACTTCGCGTCGCGGACTCGTTTGGAGAAACCCCCGCGACCTGAGAGGACGTTCGACGTTCAAACTTCGTTGAGGAGAAGAGTGAGTGTTAGTTCAAAAGGTAGACAGATCTTTTCCTTAAGCTTTCAGCTTAGGTCGTGGATTAAGATACCCGAAGGTCCCTGGGACTCTGTGTACAGGGACTCAAGAAGGGTCAGCGACTTAGGGAGGTGTTCACCGTTCATATTCATACTTTGGCATTGTATATTTTCGTTCACCACTTGCTCACCGTTGTATTCTCACTTTTGTCATTTCCAAAATAAATATCTTCATTTCTCAAGTCTCTGTGACCTGCAGTAGGACTGTGTCTAGCACCGGGTTAGCGTCAGGGGCCGTACTAGATTGGATCTCCCAAGAACCGCAGCTAGGTAGCCGAGGGCATACGAGCACGTAATACGACATTGGTGACTTGTACAGCTACGAAGGTAAAGGATGAAGAAAGCATCAAAACCGAAATTAACGGTACGGAAACAACCTTGCAGACGACCAAAGGTACTATTATTACAACCTGAAGTAAATAAAGAGGATCAAACGGAACGAATGGCGAATATGGAGGCGACTATCGAGCAAGTAGCAAAGAAATTTGCGAATTTACCCGAGGATAGTGATAAAGATCAAACTATTGACGCGGAAACATATGATTATGCGGATCACCGGATACAGATGTCCTCTGATTCAATATCATCTTTTGAGAAAATTAGTCTACCCCCCGAAACGAATGCGGTATCATTTTATAACTCAAGATATACGCCTACAGTACCGAGAACGGACGCGAAGGTCGACATTGAACCGAAACCGAAAAATGAAATGGAAAGGATAACGAGTGGAAATATACAGGATGTGGCCACTTTAGCCATCCTGGAATCCATGCAAAGAGCCGTTGACAAATCAACTAATGCGGTTAATGTGGAAAGAACCAAGGCGGCATTACGAGAACAAGAAATACTGGATCAACTCATGCGAGAAAGAGCGGAACGCAAGTTATGGGAAGAAAAATTCCGGGAACAAGAACAACAAAATTCAAGAAAAATAATGGAAGAAGTTGAAAAGCAAATGCGGGAACTGATGAAGAAAATGGATAAAAGACCTGACGAAAGAATATTAAATACCGGAGATATGGAAATACTTCCGTCTGAAACGGTCAAAGACCATTTAGACAGGAGTTTGGAAAGAAAATTGAACTGGTTCGAAGACCACTTGGCTCAGGCCAAGGCTCAAGGTGCCCAATATCGAATGAGGGAAGAAGATATACCGACTACGTCATGGAATCAAGGACGAGAGCAACCCATACCTGGAGGAAGTCCTCGAAATCGGCAAGAATATGGAAGATATTGTGAAGATCCGGAAAAACGGATGAAGATAATTTTAAGCCGAATGAAAAATAAAGAAATATCCGATAAAATGGAGGCTGCAGAAATACTCAATTTTTTCGCCTGTCTGGAGGGCACATTCAAGCCCGAAGACACAGAGGACCTGAGAATTGAAGTGCTTTGGCGTTGTTGTGATTTTGAAACGTCGACTTACGTAGACAAAAATGGCAGCTATGAAGAAGGAAAAGCAAGCGTGATCAGAATGATCGCCCCTAAAATGGATACTCCTGCACTTAGAAGGGAATTACATGATATGAAAAAACGAAAAGGGGAAACTACGAAGGATTTTTTGCGATGAATAAAGACGTATGTACATTTATTGAATTACGAAAAAACAGAAAACGAAAGAAATCGAATTGTTATTGAAACATATTTTCACAAGGCTCCAGTGTATGTCCAAACTCGGATGGAAGGTCGGCTTCACGAATTCAAAAATATCGCCTCTTTGGCAGAATTCGTAAATAAATTGAAAGCCGATACGACGGCCTGGAAGGAATTCAGCGAGGAGCAAGAGGACGGCGAAGACGACCGGTTGAATCGAGTCTATGAAAACCGAAGATTTAATAATTTGCAGATGCGCCAGCAGGATAGTACTATAGGCCAACAACAACAAATTACAAGGCCTCAGCAAATTTTTCCACCTCCACCAGCATTTCAAAACCCCGTATCTCAACAAGATATTATGAAGATGGTCAGTGACGCAATCAGGAATCAGGGCCCTCCAGCTCCTAATCGTTGGGGAGTCAATAATAATTCTAATAATGCTCAATATAATAATCTACCTGATCGAGTTTTGGGGAATCCATATCGCCGACCGTATTGTTCATACCATAAATCCAATAGCCACTCGTCCGAAAATTGTTTTATTCTCCACCCGGAACTCATCCAGCCAACGGATCAAAGAAGGCCGTGGAATCGTGGTAACAACTTCTATAATCGAAATTTCGACCATCGCGGTGGTTTCGTGAATCGTGGGCGAGCCGGTTTTGCAAATTTTGGTCAACGAATGCCATACAATAATAATATCGAACAAAATCCAAACACGGCGTATTATTATCGTCAAAATAATGTCCCGCAGCCACCATCGAATATTGCACCACCAATAACATCGCAACCGATCAATAATCCTCCGAATAATTCCATAAACGTCATAAATTCACAAGAGGCTAAAAAACATGATAAACCAGAAATTATAGCCCTAGATGGAGTACTTATAGAAAATTATGAGTTAAGCTTGGCGAATGTTATCAGCTCCACCTCAGAAGCAAAGCCTAGACTCGCTAACGATAACGAACATTTATTTTTGGAAAATTTTCGCAAATGTCAACCACTGTTAATACCCGTCAAAATACGTGGAGAAGAATTTAAAGCTCTAATCAATACGGGAGCACAATCTAGTTTTATGAGGACGGACACAGCGTCGAGATTGTTGAATATATCAAAGACGAAATTTCCGATTTTGAATTCAGTAGTAACAGCGGTTGGAAAACGTGTAACAACATATGGTCCTACATTTATATATGTTGGAACTGGTTTTGGAAATTTTCTCGCTAGATTCGCATTGCTAGATAACCTAAATGAAGGTATTATATTGGGTCTAGATTTTCTAACCCATCCTAGCATACAGGCATCTATTGATTTTCGAAACGGCCATATACGCCTAGCGAATGTAGAAAGACAAATAATTAGTGAAACACTATTTGACGATATGCAAATACCGCCGCGGTTGCCAATTCCCGCAAATCCGATGGTTTTGGATCACGTACCCATAAAAGAGGAAATCAAGGAAGAAGATTTGCCTGAGTTAGAAAGTGATGACGATCAAGAACAAGTCATGCGAATTACCGAAATGAGCGAGGAAACCTTTATTTGGACAAAAAATGGGACGTATATACCCCCGAATACCACTTCCTTTGTACAAGCTGTGGTCTGGCCACAGAAAGATTGGACAAAGGGCCCCATAGTGATAGAAGAAACGGGGAAAAATACTTTGTTCGACGTTGATGCCTCAATTGTGGATGCCAGGGATAATAATTTCCAAATTCTACTAATAAACGAAACCAACAAGGGAATAAAATTGCGTAGTAACGAGCTAATAGCAAAATCCAGAACGAAATTCGTGGGGCCAGAATTTGACGAAAAGATACATCAACTTCAGTCCGAACCGCAAATTCAACAACAGAGCGAACCTGAATTTATCAAAATCATAACGCAATTAGTAAAAGAATCAAGTATTGATCGACAAGGGCAACAACAGCTAATGAACGTCCTACTTAAACATAGGCACGCATTTAGTATGAAGAACGACCCTCTAACGATGACTCACGAGGCACAACACAGAATCGACACAGGAGACGCGTTGCCGGTCCAAAAACACTACTGGAGAGCCCCTATAATGCAAAGGGATATTATCCGCGAACACGTAAAGGATATGATGGAAAAAGGGGTCATTGAGCCTTCTAGAAGCCCTTGGGCCGCACCATTGTTTCTAGTGGGCAAAAAAGATGGTACATGGAGACCAGTAGTCGACTACAGAGGAATTAATCAGGTGACAAAGGACGATAAATTCCCGATACCACGAATCGACGATTATTTAGATGCGTTAGGAGGTGCGCGCTATTTTTCCACCTTGGATCTAAAGTCCGGGTATTGGCAGGTACCCATGCACTCAGAATCGAAAGAAAAAACAGCATTCATATGTCAAGACGGCCTGTTCCAGTTCAAGGTGATGCCGTTCGGTTTAAAAAATGCTCCCGCAGAATTTCAGCGTCTCATGGAGCGAATTCTTTATCCATATGTGTGGAAAATATGTTTAGTATATATTGACGACGTGATAATCTTTTCAAAAACAGTCGAGGAGCATTTACAAAATATAGAGACCATTTTTCGATGTTTGACAAACGCAAACCTTACATTGAAACCTGACAAATGCTCCTTTATGCTGGCCAGTGTAAAATTTTTAGGCCACATATTGGACAAAAATGGAATGTCAGTTGACCCCCAGAAAATAGAAGCGGTAAAAAACTTTGAAGTACCCAAGTCGATCAAGCAGCTGCAAAAATTTTTGGGATTAGTGCAATGGTCCAAACGATTCATACATAACTTAGCCTTTATCGCTCAGCCGTTATTTAAAGCCCTTGTAAAAAAGAATAGAAAAGAGAAGTTTGAACTTTCGGAAGAGCAATTAACGGCGTTTAGAGGGGTAAAAGATGCCCTAATGACGGCACCATTTCTGCGGTACCCAGTATTCGATGGATCGGCGAAGTTTGTAATTCAAACGGATGCATCAGGGACAGCAATAGGTGCGATTCTATATCAGGAAACGGAAAACGATCGCTGGACGATAGCATATTCGAGCAGAGTTTTAAACGATGCCGAAACAAGGTACTCGACAACGGAAAGAGAGTGCTTAGCCGTAGTCTATGGATTCAAACAGTATCGACATTATGTTATGGGGTTTAGGGTCACAATTAGAACAGATCATAAACCACTTACCTGGCTCTCCGCAGAGAAACAACAAAATCAAAGATTATTGAAATGGGCTATATATATTGGACAGTTTAACTACACATTTGAATATGTAGCCGGACGCGAGAACGCCTTTGCAGATTTTTTGTCAAGATCAGAAGAAAAAGAAAAGGTCCGAAACAAGAAACCAGAAGGTAACGAAAAAATCGAGGATAAAAAAGTGGATACGGAACCTGAATGCATGGCGGTAACAAGAGCTATGACAAGACAGATGCTTGAACCAGAGACACAAGAAATATTTATTGATCCTCCACCACCAACTCAACAAGAAATAGACCAAACGCCAGAGGAAGTAAAAAAGGAGTCTGATTTATTCTCTCTGGAACTGATCAAGAAACAACAGCGATTAGACCAAAAGTTGGTGGAAATTTTTCGGAATATTGGTGAAAACAGCTCAAAAAAATACTTCAATAGTTTTCACTTGGAAAACGAAGTATTGTATCGGGAAAGTATCCACGGAAGAAATCAATTAGTAATTCCTACCAAGCTTAGGCATCTTGTCCTACACCAGTACCACGGCGATACCTTGATGGGACATCAAGGGATAGATAGAATTATTGCCGTAATTGGGAATAAATTTTGGTGGTCAAATATGGAAGACGACATCATTAAGTGGATAAAATCCTGTGTTGTATGCCAATTATGCCCCCCAATAGCGAACCCAATTCAACCACTCAACCCTATACCCGTTTCATATCCTTGGGAAATAGTAGCCACCGATGTGGTTAGTATTTCGCCCTTACGAGAAAAAAGGCCATATGTTATCGTATTCATGGATTATTTCACGAAATGGGTGGAGGCCAAGTGTATTCCCGATCAAAAAGCCGATACTATAGTAAAGGCCTTCATGGAGAAAGTAATTTATACTCACGGGGCGCCAAAACACTTGCTGAGCGACCAAGGCTCAGCATACATGTCCGAATTAATGCGCAACGTATGCGACCTTCTCAAAATCAAGAAAATAAATACGACACCATACCACCCACAATGTAATGGTATGGTGGAAAGATTTAATAGAACGCTAATTGAGCAGATTAGAAGAGTGGCAATTACCGACCCCGACGATTGGCCCCATTATTTGGAACAGATTTTATTTGCGTATCGGATTACGCCTCACAAAACTACAAAAAATTCCCCCCATAGCCTATTATACGGGCACGAGGCAAGGTTCCAGTTAGACAACGAAATAGCGAGGCCCATAATTATTCAGAATAATTACGACACCTATAGATACATGTTAACGGAGCATCTCCTTAACACGTATAAAACTATAAATGAAAACCATAAAAAATCGGCGGCCGAAAGAAAATTACAGTATGATAAGAAGGCTCGCGAGAAAACCTTCCAAACGGGTGAACTTGTCCTCTATCAAAAGGGAATTATCAAAGGAAAGGCCGACACTACAAATGACGGCCCCTACGAAGTAATTGAAACACAAAATTTAGATAAAAATGTTATAAAAATACGCCGCGCTGGGAAACCAGATTCGCGTGTACAAATAGTCTCCGTAAATCGCGTAATGCCTTTTATTACGCGGATACCTGATTTTTACTGTAGTTCATAATTCATTTTTATCGTTTTATTTGCACGTTGTGTTCAAATTTTGTTTTATGTGTCCCTTTTTAATCTTCCGTGTATCATAATTTTCCCCATTTCTCCTCGTTTTTTCCCTTTGAATTTTTATCGTTCTAACTTATTTTTGGCAATTTTATGGCAGTTTTAGGCACTTGTAAAAAATTACGACGCCGAAAATTTATTTTAATGGGCAAAAATTATATTTTTTCACGCGCTCGGTGTGAAGAAATGAAAATGTTTATAAGTCCCGAAAAAACCCTTCCCGAGTTATAGATCCCATAAAATCGAAGCTGTTATGGAGCTACTTTTTAGATTTCATTTGCAAAGTATTATAATATTCATTATTATCGTCGACTGGAGGATTTTTGAAGTTCAAATTCGAACGCGATATGGCCACGTCCAGTTTCGTCGAAGTAGACAGTAGTTTCGGGGAACCGCAAGATCGCCAAGATAATACAAATTTCCGACTTAGTAGTAAGTGTGAAAAGGTTAAAATATGTGGTAGAAATTTTTTTTATTCGGAATAAGACTCTAAATTGACCGCGCGGCAATTTATATGCTGAGGATTTTGGGTATTTGAGAGACTGATCAACTCACCTATGTCCAAATTTATTCTTGCGCATTTGAGTCGTTTTGTTTCGAAATTATCACAAAAAATTGTAGTTAAAAAATTGTATGAAAATTTTAAGATTACAATGTTCGGAGAATGGTACGCTCAACAGATATCTTTAATTATTTTTCATCGTTGTTCGGTGTGCCTCATGCGGCCATCGAGGAACCATTATTTCTTGCGCCCGAGAACATAAAAGCGTTTATCAAGGCGATAAATCAGTCAAAATTTAGAGGACGAGTACTCATCGCGCTAGATACTGAAAGTGGGAGGAAACCCAAAACGGCGGGTTCGAGACCCAGCGACGCCTTACGGCTCTTAACAATTTCGACCATGTGTGGAAAAAACTTTATAATAGATCTAAAGTTTTGGGACAGAGAACATTTCCACAAGGTATATAATACAATTTTCCGCGAAGAAAACATCATCGTCGGTTTTCATATCCGAGAAGATATAACGTTAGTCTTGACTAGGTTCGGATATCTAGATCAAGAAAAGGAATTAGCCCGGAAAAGGCGTGACAATATTGACTACATCTTGTCGTGCTGCGTTTACGATCTAGAAATTGTCTTAGCCGAAATGAAAGATAAAGCGAAGACTAGAATGGTAGGAATTAGCCCGGAAGCCCTGAACTTGAAGGCTTTTATGACGGAACTTCTGTTTTTGTGGGCCGACGCTTTTAAGATTTCGTGGGGCCAATTGAGCTCTTTAGAATTTCGGCAGCTAATGGAAGCGGACAAACTAAACATAGAAGTTTTACGATACGCGACGCTCGACGCGCGCGGGTCTCTTCTATGTTTTTTGGCACTGTTACGATACGGGTTCGCCAGTGATGTGCAAAATTGCTTCAGACTATATCCTCACGATACGATGGAGCCAGAATTGGTATCCGATTTAGCCCGAAGGTTTCGAGAAACGTTTGAAGACAAATATACGGACCCGCAGTGGAAAGGCGCATATGGGGTTGAAGAAATGACTGGCAATATCAATGCGTTGTACTTTATGATGCGCGGGGAAGCCATATCAACTTATAAATTGTCGGAAGACCAAACGGCTGGAAATTTCTATTGCCCTCCACATTTCTCGAATAGCGAAAAAGATCCGCAACCAGTACCCCGTGGTTGGTACCCGTGGATAGAAAGAAGAGTGAAAGCATCACGAAAAAGAAAAGATACTGAAGAATCGGAAGTAACGCCAACCAACGATTGGGACCTAGAAGATATAATAGCGGCGCGACAGTTCGGACGGCCAATAGAGCCACGAGAAATGGAAATGAAACAAGGAAGGTGGCCCAATAAAGTGATCCATTTTACGAATAAATTGCAAGAACAGGTATCGTCGCTCAAGGACTATTACCATAAAAAGATCAATCGATCAATCGTCCCCGTGGTCAAAGAATTGTACGAGAAGAATATAAACCCTATTATCTATTTCTTGTGGCCTCACTCGGCGCAAGAATGGAGATCTTGGGTCCCTGGATTTACTTCGGGTATGTGGTCTACTGTTTGGAGAAACGAGCAAGAGTGGATCGAATTTATGAAATGGATGGGCCAAGACCTTCTAAATAACAAAATGACCGATCAGGCAGAACAAATGATGGAACGGTATCCGAAGGTACGCACGCAGAAGTCGGTCCAAAATACTTTCTGTGTCCTACCTATAAAATGGATACCGCGTTCCCTGAAAGAACCAGAGGAAGAAATAGAAACGGATTTACGCGATAACTCTATTTATTTTTTGAACCATAACTTTTATAACGTGTTTCATTTTTTGCATATTCACGCGGCGAGCAAAAATCTCATTTATTGGAATGTTTCCGCGTCCATATTCGAGGCTAAGGACCTATGGGTCCCAAGCACTTCTGCAACTTTTAAGTCAGTAACTAAGTGGGACGATTCGGATCTGTTTCCCCAAGTAGAAGTTGTGGTCCCGGCTAGCCAGGGTCCTATAGAAGGAACTTCGAAGGAGCAGACAGAAAACGTACCCTCTAAAAACGATAATTTGAATGTTTCAGGTGTCGAAATGGATCAGGAAAAGCCCGTGGAAGTAATTATCGCGGATTCCCCCACGGCCAACGCGCCCGTTGACGATAACAAAAATGTCGGGGGGGAAGAAAAATTGATGGAAATAGTTGAACCCGAACGCGAGACACAACCTGATGTGGAAAGATTGACAGAGCAGATAAAAGAAATGCAAGAAAAAATAGAAACGTTAGAAAAAGAGAAGTATGGGAAGGCCGCGATTGAGCTGGCGAAACAACTGGAAACTATCAACGCCGAAGAGGAGGAGACAAGCGAGGAGCCATATGTGGAAGTCGTTTCTGAAATTGGAAGTGAGGACGAATCTCCCGAAACTAACGCTCTGCCCGCACCGCCAGTTTATGCCAAAGCTGGTGGGCAGAGTGTAGAAAACATAACTAATCCTACAAAGTTTGCGAGAGTAATGCATAATAAAAGGCAAGAAAAGGAAAATCGAATATCGAAAGAAGAAAACAAAGCCGAATTGGACCAAGTGAAGAGCGGGAAATTTCATCAACCGCCTGGAAACCCGAATGACAGAATCAAGTATCGACGAGGCCTCGGGAAGCGTGGGCAGCTTTTGAAGAAAGCTTTGAAAGAAGGAAAGTACGTCGTCGATTTTCAGTATGGCAGAGTGTCGTTGTCGAATCCGTGCGTTCAAAAGTATCTCGCACATATGAATCCTGCTTTGGATGAAGAAGTGGCTCTTATGACCACGGATCTGATAAATCGTATTTACGACGAAGCGGGAGTAGAAATCGAAACTATACGCTATTATGAGCTGCAATTTCACGTATTGCAGGCCAATTTACCAGAAAAGTTGT
Organism: Romanomermis culicivorax; assembly: GCA_963922205.1. Taxonomy (NCBI): domain Eukaryota; kingdom Metazoa; phylum Nematoda; class Enoplea; order Mermithida; family Mermithidae; genus Romanomermis; species Romanomermis culicivorax. The sequence goes on from CAWUHX010000574.1 coordinate 31,308, forward strand.
GGAATATATTCGAGAGGCAATTGACAGAATGGGCCACAACGCGGGCTCCGGAGAAAGCCTATGAAGCCGCAGTGTGGGCTTGCGCCTGCCTATTTATGAAACTGTCGCGGTTGGGCAGGATTCCGCAGAATTTCGCTGGATTCCATTACCAAGCTCATGCTTATGTTGCCATGAAGCTGCGCCGCGAGTTTAATGCGGGGCAAGAAGGGCCAGCTAGTAACTTTCATACGCTATACGCCTCTTGCCAATCCAAGGCATCGGGGTTAGCGTATACAATTGCGAAAGCCGTACTCCAGGATAAAAAAGACCCGGAACCAAATTATACGAATATTCAAGTGTGGAAGAAAGAGATCGATAATACGGACCCGCGAATACGTTTCTGGGAAGTTATTGATAGAAAGAAAGCTCGCGATCTACTGGAACTCGAGAAAAAGTTGAAAAAGAAAATTGGGTACCGAGTTAAGCACCCCTACAGCAGGCCTGCGGCAGGTAAGGTATCCAGACATTGGACGAGAAAAGACGATGATAAACAGAAAAAAGAAAAATCGGCTACGCCAGAAAAAGAACGAAAAAGGAGATATGAAAGTCGGCATCGGGACGAAAGTCGGCATGAAAAGTCGATGTCAAGAGAAAAAAGACGGAGAGAGAATGAGGAGGAAAGCTGGCGTAAGGAAATTGAGGAATACGAGGAGAAATTCGAGCGAAAAGAGAAAGAAAGAAGAGAAATGGAGGAGAGAAAAGAGAATCGAAAATCGCGAAGCCGGAAAAGAACACCCGGATATTATCAGCATGATGATCGATTGGACGTGTCCTATTCCAGTCGGACGGCTTCACTGGATAGGCCTAGGGCCAACGAAGCGAGTCAACAGGGAGTATCAATGGCCGACCCTAATGCAATGATGATGGCGCAGCAACAACAATTGCCGTATATGCCGCCAAATTATCCGGGATTACCTATAGTAGGAGTTGACTGTATGACTCGCCCTCTCTTTTCAGGTCAACTATTGCCCAATACAATGATACCTCCGCCACAGCAATTTCAAGTTTCCCAATTTCCGGTTTTACAATTCCAGCCGGGCCAACAGCAATATTATCACCAGTTCTTGGTTCCGCCCGGAATACAAATGCCGCCGCCATCAGTAATTCCGCCGATACGCAACGTGCAAGGCGAAGAAAGGATGGAAATTCCGGGTACGTCGACCGGAATGCAAGTGCCGCAAGGACCACCGCCGATAGGAAACCCCGAATATATATCGCCACTGAAGAGAGATCAAGGTATCGGTCAGCCGGGGCGGGACCACAGCGGTCATCGACAGAAGTAAATTAATTGTTAATAATGACCCCGCTCTTTGTGAGGTCAATATAAGCGTAATTCTTTCAAGTTGTAACTTTTTCGGGTATTGCGTAGATCACTTATCTTTTTCCGAGCGTTAGTATTACAAAATCAGAAACCGGTTGTGCCTCTTTAAAATTGCCTTAAAATTGCCTTTTGTACTAATCTCAGTTTGTTCCGTTTATTCTTTCTCTTCGTCTGTGTTTTATTTTATTTGAACCTGCACAAGCACATTTTGTACCTCATTTTTCGGTGAACTTGTAAACGATAATCCAAATCTTGTATTGGCGTAAATTTTGGCCTTTCTTTTTCCTTCCAATGCAGTTGCCAACTAGCATCGTGCAGTGTGTAGGCAGCTTTCGCGTAACCATTTTTCACATTTCTCTTTACCTTTTTTCCAAAACATATTTTCAATTCAAAATTCTTTTTCTTATGGCACAAACCGTGTTACTGGTTTAAGTTTACCCTTCAATAAGGCAAAATCACTTTAACAACAAATACCATAAACATTTTTGATTCAAAATCTAGACAGCCAAAGGGCCAGAGGATTTGGTTTTTTCGGGCATCCTTTCTCCCTGGGGGCAGATAATACCAAAGGCGTTGGGGGGGCCAGTGTCCGGCCAAGGGGCCAGAGGAGCAACGGCGGCGGAAAATTGCGAAAGTCTTGCAGGCTCTCCACCGTCAACACCCCCCTCCGGAGAGGACGGAGACGAACGCCAAAATCGATGAAGGAGGAGCCGCCGATAAAATACACATCGACGGCAGTGGGGAGCGGCCCACAACTTAACCCGGGCACCGCGGGGGTCGCCGCCGGTCATACGATTTTATTTTTTATTCGATCAAATTCGGCCCGAGCGCCGCGAACGCTATTCGTTCGAACATTTTATTCTTTGTTTTATTCGGGGACAACCGGCCCACGGGGCATTCTTATTTGAAAACTTTTTTAGCGTCGGGGGTAGCACCCGGCGCCATTGGCCCCATGGTGGAACGATACCGTTCGAAACGGACATTTTATTTTTTATTGTATACAATTGCATCAACGGCGCGTAGCATCGTCGTTTTGGAACGAGTGGAGGCGTCGGTCATCGGCGTCGAGGGTCTGGGGCCCTTGGGGGACCTCCTGACTTTTCCCTTCGCTGGCGGGAAAAGTCTTGCCTTTGGGGGGGAGGGATGTCAGAGGGTCAATTCCTCTGACCTTTGGTCCTCTAACTACCTCACTTTTATTCTCTAAAGCTCCTTTGTTGTTAAAGTGGTTTCATTTATTCTTGGGCAAACAAACCAGTAAAACGGTTTGTGTCATATACATTTTTGGGTCAAAAAATATATAAATGGCGACGTGAATGTTTTGCATGCATCTGGCAAGTCGATGTTAGACGCGTAACGGTTTGTTTTCATTATTATTATCAATCGTCTTATTGTGAACCGGTCGCGTTTTTCTTTTGCGTCTTCGAAGAAGACCCGTGGCGACTGTGGAAGGGTAGCGGACGCATTTTATTGTTCGTATTGTTGTATATTTTCGACTTCGCATCGCGGACTCGTTTGGAGAAACCCCCGCGACCTGAGAGGACGTTCGACGTTCAAACTTCGTTGAGGAGAAGAGTGAGTGTTAGTTCAAAAGGTAGACAGATCTTTTCCTTAAGCTTTCAGCTTAGGTCGTGGATTAAGATACCCGAAGGTCCCTGGGACTCTGTGTACAGGGACTCAAGAAGGGTCAGCGACTTAGGGAGGTGTTCACCGTTCGTATTCATACTTTGGCATTGTATATTTTCGTTCACCACTTGCTCACCGTTGTATTCTCACTTTTGTCATTTCCAAAATAAATATCTTCATTTCTCAAGTCTCTGTGACCTGCAGTAGGACTGTGTCTAGCACCGGGTTAGCGTCAGGGGCCGTACTAGATTGGATCTCCCAAGAACCGCAGCTAGGTAGCCGAGGGCATACGAGCACGTAATACGACAATTGTTTCATTCCACCATCTCTCTGCTCTTTCTTTTGCGTTTCATTATTTTCCATGTCTTTTTGAGCAAATACATACAATGACTTGGGACATCCTACGCAAAAACTATGTTAAGCCTTTAAAAAAGTAATGAAAAAATATCATTCAAAAAGGGGACGCTGGGAATTCTGGTGTAATCTAAGAATTCGAATTTTCAATTTTTTCTAGAGGTCAACTTTTGGTTGAACTGAAAAGGATCCTGAAAATTGTTTTTGGGAAATATGAATTTGAATTTTCATTGTTGAATTCAATGAAAGTGTGACAAAATATCCAAGATTTGCAAAAGTACTAAAATCAAGCATGATTTCATCGATCAATAATACAACAGAAGTAGGTTGTTGGCATAGACTTACTTATTATTAGTTTCACATTAACAAAGTATCATTTTCCAACCATAGTAAGTGATAACGTGATATTTATTTTATTAGGGCAAGTGGTAATGGCTTTTTAGTAAAAAATCTTGCTTGATGTATTGTAAATAAAGTTTAGTTTTGAACAAAAGGACAGTAAAATTCTTTTCATTTTTAGATTAGCATGATTTTCGAGAAAATAATAGCATGAGGAATATTGGTTGAGGCATAAGTTTAGAATTAAGTTAAGGTTTCGATTTGGGTTTAGGAATTTTAAAATAAATTAAGTTAGTAGTTATATGGGCCCATACAGGGAGTACACAAAAGATACCCTTGTACAAAACATTAACACCAAAGTTTCCCACCTTAACTATGTGGGATGATGCAGGGGGTGTAGAAAGTATAACCGACGATCCAAATTTGTTTAATGTGGGGGGTGATATGGGGGGGGGCGGTGTAAAAAGTACGCCTGAAGCTTTAAAGTGTAAAATTTGACTTCCATGTAGAAAGTACACCAGAAGCTTCAAAGGGTAAAATTCGACATCCATGTAGAAAGCACACCCAAAGGCTAAATGAGTAAAATTCGACTTCCATGTAGAAAGTAAACCCGAGGCTTTAACATGTAAAATTCGACTTCCATGTAGAAGTTACGCGTGAAGCTTAAACGGGTAAAATTCGACTTCCATGAAGAAAATACACCCGAAGCTTCAACACGTTAAATTTAAGCTCAATGCTTCTCAACTGACTCTGACGTTAAAATTGATGATGCAATATCTCCCGAAACTAATTTTACTGTGACTTTTGAAATTCTAACTGTTTTACTCATTTTTTCAAAATTTTGACAAAAATTTTGTTCAATTTTTTATTTATTCAGGACATGTTTTTTGATGACTGCATATGCTTAAGCATTGTTTTCAGGACACGTTTTTCACTGTTTCGGGACAGAATTTTCCATGCGTTTTATAGAAAAATTGTATCCTGAAACAGTGAGAAATGTGTCCCAAAAACAAAGCTCAAGCATAGGGAATCATCGGAAAACGTGTCCAGAATATGTAAAAAATGTCCCTAACAAAATGTTTTGTGAAAATTTTGTAGAAAATGAATAAAACTGTTGGATTGTTAGATTCCATTACTCACAGGCTGTAGGCAACAGCTGCAGTATTGATTTTTTCAAAAAAGTAATGGCGTTACAATAAGACACAACAGTCGGACAAATGGCATGAACTAAAATAGAAGAGAGCCGAGCGTGACAACTCAATAAGGACACACATCAGTCTTATAATGATTAATTTTATAGGACTTTCGTCGTTGAGAAAATGCCTATGCCAACAACCTGAGGACTGGTCGAGTCTTTTTTTGCGCTTTTCATGGGGTAAGTTGTGATCAGCTCTTCATGACAACCATTGCTTAATCTAAAATAGACGTTAAAGAAAGTTTCCGCCTAGATGTTAGTGGTGTTGTTGTGTTGTTCTCTACGAAACTGGTTCTCATTCTGAATTTGTTCAGCATTCGCAGATGTGCACAAGTGCCCACAATACGCGAATAAATTTTGCCTTCATGGATCCAGGTGGATGGACATTCGTTTAATTGTGACTTTCAAGCTGTTCAAGCTGGGAGAATAGTATTTAAATTGAAAACTGCCGGACTGAGTCAGTATACACAAGTCTTGTGGTAGCTTGAGTAGTGAATTACTTTCCCGGAAAATGTGCAGCAAATTTCTCATAGTTTTCCTAGTTATCATTTCAGCTATGTTAGGTATGTGTGGATAATCGCCATTTCATCACCGATGACTTTTTATTGCGTTGTTTTCCAGAGCACTCGGCAGTGAATGCCCAAGGGTTTGCGTATGCCTGCAAGACGATCAATGGGGTACAACAATGCACTAGTAATGGAGGTTCCGGTGAGGATAGTGTTTGTTTAAAAAAGGTCGTAATTTTTAGGAGAGGACAACTAAGCTCTCATATAGGGAAGGTACAATATGTTGATTCTGTGATATACATGTACTGGGGGTCGTGGAATGTGGCGAACGAGCGCCGTGTGTTGTGATTGACCAGAGCAGCAACCACAACTGTTGCACAGAGTTGACATTTTTTCGACGGTAACTCAGTTGGTTCAGTTGGCTGAAGCGCACAGTTGAATACTTCAGGATCGCAGCTTCATGTCCGATTTTTCTCCACTCGTCATCATTAAAAAATGTGTGTCCGGACAATTGATGGCTCATGATGGTCCGTGAAATTCGATGGCCGCTGTATATTTCAAGTGGCCAAAGCAGCACATCATCAACCACATCTTAGGCTTAGGTGTAGTGTTGATAATGGGAAATTAATGTCGCGGTGGTAAAATTACAGAAAGGATCGGTCTGAAACGATTAGCGTGCGGATTTAAACCCTAAAGTACCGGGTTTAATGCCTTGATGAAGTGACTACCAGTTCAGACATCAGGTGGCCAATGAGGCCTATCAAGTTTAAGAGTGCTGGAATTTTCTAACTGACAAAAGCGGCCACCAGAACTCGACCTGGTGCACAGAGTTAGCAACTCTCCCCTCTATAACTCAGATGGTTAGAGTGTGCGGTTGATTCGGTCTGCGGACTGTGCTTAAATTACTATACTCTACCAATTGCTATACTCCTTTCATTTTGAAATGATCGATGCAGCGAGATCGCAGTCAAAATTTTATTCAAAACTATGGAGGGCTCGTGGACACTAATCAATAAATTTCTTATTCCTCATACAGAATCCTTAATGATCATCCTCTTCCATCATTTCAAGATCACCGGAATTGATTTCATGATCTCTAGTCAGTGCCGAAACTCCGCCCGCTGTACCCATCTTTCAAAGTGAATGAAGTATAACAAACGTACTTCTCTGACACCTGATAATACTTGAGCAAACGCTTCCTATGATAGAAAAAATATTTGCAAAAGTTATTATTGTAAAAACCTCGTAAGCAAAAGTTTCCAAGTGTAAATTGTGAAATTGGGCACATTACAGTGCACGCGATAGCCAATGGGTTAAAAATTATACTATCTTCTCACGTGTACATGCAATTAATGTGTTAAACAATGGAAACTATGCTGTGACCAATTTCAACAGCCATCTGAGCATATTATTCAATGAAAAAGCATGCGTTGAATAAATAATCCTGAAAAGTGCCATATTGCTCACGAAAAAGAAGGACTTATTTCACAAACTAATAGAGAACTATCGACCTCTAATAGTTCTTGGAATAAGTCACCGTTAATTTTGCTTAAAGTTGACTCAGGAACTCAATTTACTTGCTTGATATTAGCCGGTAATATTGAGAGACAATTTCTCATAAAATTTGGCTTCTTAAACAGAAAATTGAGAAAAGTAAAAAATTAAACCCACCTGAAAATCACATATTTGGTGTAGCTTAATTCATTAAAAACGGAAATGGTATTCATTTCGTCTGAGAGTCAAAACTCGCATAACTACAGTAAAGCCAAATTTGAAAATTTTCGATTTTTCGATTTTTGACATACAATTTTTTCAACTTTTTCAGGTCATACATTGCGTTCTGTTAACTTATCTTTTATTACGCGAATGAATGGGCTAAAATTTGATGTAGGATTTTCGATTGTCAGGAATACAGTGGTGCCCGAAGTATCAAATTTTGAGCGCAAAACATGTAATTCTTCCGACAAAAATTTCTTTCTTCTGCCAACTTCTACTCTTTAGTCATTTCTACTGATGAAGCTCAGAATGTACTGAAAAATTCACTATAGAATAGATAGTTTACCATAAAAAGGTGATTATCGTGAAAAATTACAATTTTTGCCCACAAAATTTGATCTATCGAGCTGCACTGCACTTCAATCACACTTTACAGTCATAAATTCTACAGTAAATTGTACCCCATTCATTCGCCTCGTATTGCATAAATTCACAGAGCACGATGTCTGAAGACGTGTTGAAAGAAGTGTATATCAAAAATCAAAAAATTCGAAAATTTCAATATTTGTCTTACTGTAGCTTCGCGAGTTTTGATTTTCCGACAAAATGAATATTATCTACGTTCCTAAAGCCCTAGGCATACTTAGCCGTAACGGGCGAAAAAGTGTGCGGCCCGCAAGTCACCTGCAACCGGAAAAAAATTTTGCGGGTGGCATGCCACAACCGCATTGCGGTTTAGTGCGGTTTATGGACACGCAAAGAGTTCTCGAGTGAAGTACTTTTTGCGGTTCTGGTAGCCCTACTTGATACAGTATATGCCGTTTCGCGCTGAATAACACTGAATACCTTATCTTTATCAACTAGAAAACTCAATTTTTTCCTGAATTTGCTCTGTCCACCGGCTCCTACTTGTCCTGATAGACCCATGGAAAAATGTTGATCTTGAATTGTTTTTCGACGAATATGATGAAACGCAGGATTTTCCACCTTTATTTTGCCAAAATCTGATTGTGAAAAAAAATTTGAATTTCTTACGTCGTAAACATAGCTTTTTGTATTTGGAAAATAAACATATTGAGCCTAGAAAATGGACGAAATTCTTTCTGTTTGAAGAATTTATATTCTTCAATGTTGAAAAAACTTCATGGAAAAAGTGCTCCCTCATAAGCACGCACGATTAAAAAATTAAAATTCATTTAACAAATTAAAAAATCGATTAATTATAGATTTTCAATATGTACAGTGAATGTTTCATTCTCCGTATTTTAACTTAAATGAACAACCTTACATCTCTTAAGTAATTTCCAGTTCGAAATTGCTGTTAACTATGCTTACAATTGTGGTTTTCCGGTTCCGCATTTTTGCGGAATTTTTCACTTATTTTTTATTTTTCGTTTTTTTTTCTTATTTTTTCACTTATTTTTTTCGTTTTTTTGCATTTAGCTTTTTGCACTTGTTAATGAAGTCAGTTCAGTATCTTGATACTAGAACCAGATAAAAAGAAGCATAGGGAGAAAATGTGCTGAAAGTGACGTCAAAAGTTATATTCTGCTGGACCAGTTTTTTACTTTTTTGTTTATAGACTATAAACAACCTATCATAAGCGAAAAATTGGACCAATGAAAAATATTTTGTCTCAAAATTTACTAGCTGGATTGGCCAAAAGTTGAATGAGCTTATACTCTTTTAACCTAAGGATCTCACCTTCAATAGAAATCATATTTTGTTTAACTGTGATGGATCAATAGATATCGATGGTTGCACTAGGAGGATGGAAAAGATTTTGGAAATCTTCAAATATTTCTACAAAAAATGCATTATCTACTTTCATAAATAATCATAGTATGCTCGACCAAGCATCACATAAATAGTATATATAATAAATAAAATCTTGAATTGGTAATATTTTTTGAAATGCTGATTAATTATAAGCATGGCGCAAGCATAAGCATTTTGACACACATTGGCATCATAAAAATGTTCCACATTTATATGTCATTACTATAGATCATGTGATCCTGCACTATAGAATATGTGATCCATGCCACTTATTGACAGAGAAAACTGTAAGCCATTATTCTGAAATTATCAACTACTTCCCCTAAGACCAACAGTTTTAAGGAAAACCTGTTGATATTTCTTGCCAATGTGTGATTACTTATCAAAACAGTCAATATCCAACAAATCACTTTCAAACTCTGAATGAGAATCATAGAATGCAGGGTCTTCCAATGCATCTTCATCTTCACACACTTCATCCACATTTTCTTCAACATAATAAGTATCAATGTCATTACGTCGGGGGGCTGCCTCTCGAGACCAGAAACTCTGTATCTGCTGGGGCGTCAGGAAATCATCCTTGCTGAAAATATTACCACGTCGCATCTCTAGAGCAGTAATGTTGGAATCAAACTTCTGTCGTCTAGCAATGCCCTCTTTAAACCTTGACAGGAGAAAGCATCTTTGATTTGGTTTTAATGGATAACAAGGGCGATTCTTCCTCAATGCCCATCCCTTGGCCATTGGTTCAGATATTCCATTTTCATAGAATCCTTGCAATGCTTCTTGCATGTCAGGCACTTCAGGTGTTAATCTAACTGATTCGAGATGGTCACTGTAGCTTTGTATTGCAGCATCCTTGAGGCTAACACACTGAGGTGCCAACTGATGTCAGTCTGCTAGAAGATGGCCTAGCAGGTTTCCATGCCTTGCAAATGACATAATGCAACCTTCTTCTGGACAACTGAACATATTGTCTTGGCTTAAATCAGCCTGGGCTGGTTCTGTAGCATCTTCATTATCTGAGATTTGGGTGTTGTGTTTCTGTTGTGTATCTTTTGATGGTATCTTCAGTTCAATCCAAAAATTCAAAGATCAGGTTTTTTGGTTTGGAAAACGTGGAATACCCTGGCATATAAGTTATGTTCTTATGTCAGTAGATGGACAGCTCCAGTACCGCATTTATGTACATGTTTTTTGACCCTATGAAGCAGGACAGCAATGCAGTTCTTGGAATAGTTATGGTCACACTAAAGGGAATTCAATCTGAAAAGCCACTCATCAACACAACTTTCTTGTGATCAGACAATGCAGCCTGTTATCATAGTGCATGAACCCTGCTTGCCCTGCCAGTTATTTCCAAACTGACTGGTATTAAGATACAGTGATGGGATTCCAGTGAACCTCAGCATGGAAAGGGTGCTTGAGATCAAATAGCAGCATTAGTAAAACATCAGGTATGCTTGTATGTTGATGAAATTAACAAATGCACAAATGCAGAAGATCTTGTGAGGTGTGCATCTTCTTATCAGGGTACCAAAGGAACTTCATTGATCTACAGCAATTTAACAACATCAAGAGCTGTGCTTCAGAAGTTGCCTGGTGTAAATTCATATTCAAACTTTTCGTTTGAGTTGAATGCTATATGTGCTTGGCATCCTTATAGAATTGGCACTGGAAAGATTGTATCAGTTAATAAGGAGAACAAGAGAACCATTGTCCCATCACTGGAAACACTGCTAGTGTATCATGAAAATCAGCTAGCTACATCAGCCATGCTAGGAAGCAATTTTTGGATTGAACTCAAGATACCATCAAAAGATACACAACAGAAACGCAACACCCAAATCCCAGAGAATGAAGATGCTACGGAACCAGCCCAGGCTGATTTAAGCCAAGACAATATGTTCAGTTGTCCAGAAGAAGGTTGCATTATGTCATTTGCAAGGCATGGAAACCTGCTACGCCATCTTCTAGCAGACCGACATCAGTTGGCACCTCAGTGTGTTAGCCTCAAGGATGCTGCAATACAAAGCTACAGTGACCATCTCGAATCAGTTAGATTAACACCTGAAGTGCCTGACATGCAAGAAGCATTGCAAGGAT